>JABMBT010017527.1:0-15208 GCA_018906895.1 Odontocolon sp. PSUC_FEM 10030002
ATTTCTCTCCGTGCTGTTGCCCGAGGTTTAGTGCAATTCGTAAAATTTCTAATCTTCTAACGTGTAGTGAAATTTAAATAGAGACCACACCAAGATGGTTTTTTTGTAAAATTCTCACTAATCTTAATTAGTGAAATTTATTACGCTATTGCACTGTACATTTTACTAATCAAGATATAAATAGATCAATTTTGTCACTGTAATTGTTACTAAGAAAGTGTTATAGTAGACTAGTCTTATAGCGCTTCGACTTGAATTAGTTTTTTATATTTTATAGCAGTTTGTTGTTAAGACTTGTAAATAATATGATTCAGGTAATTCGGTCATTCCATTCGTTTTCGCCAAGACCGCTCCATCTCTATCAACGTCACTCGATCAGTTCCTCACAACCTCGGAACAGCATTAACCTTATCATTATACACCTGCGATTTCGTCCAATTCCGATTAGTCGCAATTACCAGAGTTTCACAGGGTATGAGTATAAGCGTGGAACGGGGAAATGTGATGTAGCTATCGGATAACGTGTCATATATTACCATGATAGTGAATAAAATTTATGTTCGACCAGAGACCACGTCGGACCACATGCCAAGATTTCACATCCAATTTCCTCCAATAAATCGAGTATCGTGGGTATAATATATCAACACTAAAAAAGCGTAGTGGTTAGAAACGCCAGAAGATAATTAGCACAATTATGCCAATATAGTATCTGTGAAATTAAAGAGAACGGTAATGGACAGGATCCAAGTTCGATAATTGAATTATCTCCGAATAATTCGTTGGGGTGAGAGAAAGAGGGAGAACGAGTAACCTGAATAATCTATTACCATCGGCGTGTACTTCAATCCGCTAATGCTCCAGATGATGTTTTAGACAGTTACCGAATTCTATTTTTTTACAAATTATACAAATATAAACATACAACAAATATAGACACATATCGGTACTTGTCGTTAGTAAGCTATAAGTATTAACTATAGAGTAAAAATATATCGGAACTCGGAAATCAATTTTGCGGTAAATGACTCGTTAGAGATAATTTCTTCATAATAAGACGAATCACAGGAAAACCGGTGAATAATGATGGAGTGTAACTTATTAGCCAGTATACAGAACAAGTTGTAAAGAACCGAAATTAAAATAAGTGAGTAACCGTGGCCTCAATATCTCGCAAATCTCGGATTCTCGTACGACCGTGTCCTGATCTTTTTTTATATGCTTTTCCTTACTCTCTTCCGATGTTTATCATTTATATCGCAATGACTCCTGTATCCCCCTATTAGTCTTTTCATGAATATTAAATGCTTACAACAAAACGAAATGAAATTTTCAATAAAAATTTATTAAATCCAATGAGAAATTAATTGGTGCGATATAATCTTAATTCGTTTCAGTGCATGGAAGACTTTTATTTATTCCAGGCACTTTCTCGACTCTCCCTTATTGTTCTACTTGTGTATTCTGTAGAAAAACTCATGAAAACCCGCTCTTTTAGGATTGGAATCTTTGCTTCTGCTCTTTGTCCCTATTTTATTATTTCTTTTTTTTTTCTTTCGTTCGACTATAACGCGGAGCTGCAGACGAGCGGCACGCCGAAGCGGTTCGTGTTCGTAGTCAAGTTTACGAGGGTGGTCGTACACAGGGGGTTGATGAATGTTTAACGAAGCGAACAGCAACGGTAACATAGCAAAAGCAGCGTGGCGTATACAGCAGCGTACAGAAGTAGCAGCGGATCGTCGGCTTTCTCGTTTCAATGCCGACGAGATCGAAGGCGATTCAAACGGTGGATTTCGAATGTTTGACAGTTTAAAAGCCAAGAAGCGAGCTAGCGGGTGGGCTCCGTCGCACCGGTGGAGTCAAAGCTTTAGGATGGATTGGGAATGGGGGATGGAGTGTTGCAGCCGCCTGACTCGGTGGCGTCAGCAGCGCCAGTCGCGAGGGAGCAAAACGACGCCGTGGGGTGGTACAGACTACATTATGTAAAGGACAGGGCTAAGCTGTTAGGTATCTGAATTATTGAAGCCGAGTTATCTCGTCCGTGTGCCTACGGTCATCTCGTTATTTTACACGCTCTGTGCTCGTCTCGTTTCTTTCTTTTTCAGCCTTCATTTTTATCTATCACATTCTCCGATTTGCGGATAAGCAACTTCAATACTTGGCATTTTTCAACTACGAGTCGGGGCTACTTTAAAACCATATCCAGGCTAACATCCGAAAAATACCTTCACAGGGATAATGTGTAAAAAGGAGAGATCAAATTTTTTGTTAGTGTCGAGTGACATAAATTTTATGAGACTCGATAATTCTGTATCTCAAGTAAACATTGATCATTCATGATAGAAACGGGGTTTTTGGAATATTATACATGTAAATTATTCTATTTAGAGTGTGTCTGGAGACACCTCGGATTTTTTCAGACACATTCCAGAAATCGTTGACGAAAAAAGTTGTGGTCCTCTTCCGAAGTGTGAATGCAGGTTTGACGACACTGTCACGAGGTTTAGTGTTACTCCGGTGACTCATGGGAATGCTCAAGAAATCCTCGAAGTCGCCTGGCGGCGCCTGATTCTCGTGTCGACTATGGATTATCCGAATATTAGTCTCTGACTCGCTTTGTCGCGCAATGGCAATGTTCGTCTCGTTTAGTCCTTGCAGGTATTCCGGCGCTATGTAATACGATACCCTCGGCTCGAAATGTCTGGGATGTTTTTCTTTTTCGACGATTCTGAGTATCTTATCTCTGTTATCGAGCCTAAAGTCCCTGAAGGATTCTTTTAAGGACCGGTGCACTGTCGTCACTGGGGACCGTCCAATAAATGGTTTCATCAGTCCTCCTTGAACGTCATTCAAAAGACTTAAAATTCCTTAGCCGAGAATTTCTGTCTGTCTCGACCAATTGATACAGGGATAACAAACAAGTTTTCGTTTACCATTTACTCCTTATCAAGAATGACTTGCCAGAAAACTCAAATACCAGTAGCTGTGTTGGTTTTGAATTTGTAATAGGGACTTTAAACCTTGCAGTATCCATATGGACTTGTATTTTTTTATTTCTTCTATTTTTTATTACATTCATTTTAATGATATATAGATGAATTAAAATTTCGAAAATGTGGCAAAAAGTGTGTCCCAGTAACGGGACACAGAACACACACTTGCTGAGAACGAAGAACTAAGGATTAAAGTGATTTTTTTCGGTCGCCTGTTCGCGTTCCGATGAACCTAGAGTCCTTCGGCCGAGAGTCGTCAGTGGATCGAGCGACACAAGCACGTTTTCGTTACCATTTATTCGTTATCAGTATATAGGAACGGAGCGCGATGGGATTCTGGAGAACCGCGACGCTGGTAGCCACCGTGTCTTTTGCTGTTGCTTCGGTGCTTTTTTAAAGACTACGTTGGCGGTGGTAGAGAGACTCGTCGGTAAAAGATATCCTTCGAGAAAGTCCGTCGCGAAGCATCTCGCCGGTTTCGTCGCACCTACGGCGGGGCAATGGGGACCCCGGGTCCAGCACGAGACTCTCGCTTTCTTATCTAAATGACGTGTTTTCGTTCTGGCTTATCTTGAAGAGACTCCGGCGAGAGTTAAAAAGGAACGAACAAAAATTAAACAAAAAGAAACAGTGAAAATCCTCGCGAGTCTTAACAGAAAGCATATAAGTAAATGAGCAAAAGTACGAAACTGAGGATCGCATATAAAAGAGGCAAGAATTTGTGACTTTTGATAAATAGTTCTGATTTTTTGTAACAGGTTTGTAATTTTTTTCTTTTTTACATATATTTTTAATAAAAGTTATACAACTCGCGTATAATGTAAGTGCATTTTCATCGATATACGTTTGAGCAAAGGGAAATCTTTTTGTAAATAGATTGAATATTGTTAGGTACACGTCGCATCCAATCATCGAAGCTAAACCTCCATTAGCATACTGAAAACATCATGCAAGGTTTCCAGATCGTTACTTCCTTCCTTGTACTCTTTTTTTACTGTCGGTCATTCGGTACCTTTCATTGTTTTAATGATTTTCTATAGAGTTGCCACACTCACGAGATGGTTATTTTTTATCTCTCATTTTCCCTTTACAGTCCGAGAGTCGCGACAATCTCACTCCACTGTTGAGTCGTGCGACTGTCGGTATAGTCTTGCATTATACTATACAACGATTTGTATTCATGTTAAGTATGCGGTTAAACACGGACTATTAAGTTGGAAATGACAAGTTGAGTTATAGCAAGGATGAATATTAAATATCCATCGGTACGGAATAACAGAGTTGCTTCGAATAGATAGCCGTATTGCAATTAACGCTTTGTAATATTGTTGCAAAAAAAAAGAGGTTTAAGTAGGTTTTAGGTAGTTAAGCGTCTATAACTGCGGTATCTTAACACTCAATGAATTTCTTGATTAAACAAATGTATTTAATTATGAAACAAGACTCACCTCCATTTCGTTCGTCTGTTTTGGAACCAAGTTTTCACTTGTGCGTCCGTCATTTTTAATGACTTTGCGAGAGCCGCTCTTTCCGCCGAGGCCAGGTACTTTTGCTTATGAAAACGCTTTTCGAGTTCGGCTATCTGAAGCCTGGTAAAACTCGTCCGAGGTTTCTTTCGCTTCGGTGGTGTTCTGTTCTGGTAGGGATGACCGATTCGCCTTGGAAACGCTCCTGCTACTGAAAAAATAACCATAAACTTTTTTATGTACAAGTTCTTCTTGATCTATCGATTAATTAAATCTAAATTAATAGCATCGCTATCAAACAAGTATCTTTGTCAGGTGTGCAATAAGTCATTATCGTCGTGTCACTGAGGATCAATACCTCATCGCTGATTGAGAAATGTAATTAATTTAACTTCGAAGGCAAACTTGTCTATAAAAAAGTTAAAATTTAAAAAATGGCTTGGTTACAATATCATAGACCTTTTCACTTGGGATGTAAAGTGTACGCTGTGGGTACCTATGTAGACCGGGGTCGTAGTACCTATTCCCGTAAAATATTCGTAGATAATGAAATTTGATGGGTGACATGTCTCTCCCCTGCAGTACGAAACTAGTGGGGGTTACGTTGAACGACGTCATGGTCGGGGGTAATTATCGTAAAGGATAAAAGAGTCATCAACCGAATATCGGCCATTATCTCTGACTATGCTCTTCCATACTCTTCCTATCCTCAGACTCGCTTACTCTTCGTCATCCTCTTCGCACGTACCATTACAGAATCCACCCTCGACACTTCTCACTCTTGTCTATCTCGTTCTGGCAAGCTCTCTCATTCCCTTTTTCATTTTTGAGCCCCTCTTTGAATTTCCCATAGCTCATACCGAGCAGCCTTACCTTTCCGACCTCTACACCACATTCGCACGGTGAAGTAGACCGTGAGATTACTGTACAGACGCCATTCGAGTGTCTGCAGCTGATACTGCAGCAAGATGATCAGCTTTATCGCCTGGACTCAAAGTTTATCCCTTTATCTTTCTCCCTTCTATCCCTTCCGGAGTCTGTACTGGAACTCTTTGGCGGGGATGTAAGTTTGAGGGCACTTGGTTTGATAGGACTTGTATTTTCTACTGAACCAACGGTGCTGAGACGACCGAGTGGAGGGTCTATATCCCTCTGCGTTCTCAACGATTTAGCCTTTACCAGCAATTCCTGACTCTCCTGCTCTCGCGCAAAACACTTGCGTCACTCCCTTATTAGGACGATAATCGCGTACCGGCCATTACGCCCGTTATATTATCATGCTCGTAACCCCATTCGCCTGTGTATAATTCATTCGTAATTACTTTTCGTATATCCACTCTATAACTGAACGAGCCGGCTCGATGATGGAAATTCATTCTATTTCATACTGCACATAGCTTAGCGTCTACTTGTAATCTGTCGAATGATGCTGTACGTTTATCGAACGAACGAAAAAATCTCGATGCATCATCTCCTTATAATAGACGTATTATATCCATCGTTTATTGGGAATTATAAAAGAACCTCGTTATTCAATGGTATTACAGTGTAGGAATAATGTAGGTATCAGGCAAGTAATAATAAGCCAAGTTGAAAAGCGCGTGACACACGGACATAATATATAATTCATAATTCGCCTTTGGCCTTTCTTTCCTGTCTTTCTCCAGTATACGTTGTACTTCATGTTTTCGTGGTTCCATGACGCTCACGTTCTCGTTTGGTTAACCGCTACTAGAGGGTGCTCGTTGGTGCGATGACGTTGTCGGGAGTAGCGTGACTGGAGCCGACGTTCTTTGTCGCGCAGGTCTAAAGGAAATAAGCGATGGTTGCTTGACAGGCAACGAGCAATTTTATCCGTTCAAAGAATCATTCTCTCGATCTTTCTTTCTAGAAACATCGTTACGCTTCAAAACATGAACATCCTGCATACGCAAATCGGTATGCAGACATAAGTTTGTCGACAATCTGTAAACTGTAAAGAATCCGGTAAGATATCCGGTGTAAGTCAACGTAACGGTATAGTGAACAATTTTGACAACCGTGGGTGTCAACCAATGCGGAACAAAGTATCATCTGCTAGTGTCAATTTGGCACCACCCTTACGGAAAACCAATATCTTTCGTCACTATTGACGATGGTTATTATTGACAAAGCATTGTAGTAATATGCCTAATAGTGGTGAAAAAACTTTTGACGAATAGTTACTTTTGAAGTTCTCTAATCAGGGAATGGGTGTCAAAAATAACACTCAACAATATGAACTTACACGGAGAAGAAAATGTGGTTGATTCAACTACACGCGTTAGCACGATTGGTCGTTGATTTGATTGCTGTCTTATTCAACAAAATTGACTACTATTGTTCCAATTATCCATAGAATTGAAGCAACGAAATATGGTAGTGACAGCCCATGCTAACGCGTGTAGATGAATAAACCACAGTTTGTAGGTGTCCTGTTTATTAGTGGTTCCCTCTTGATTCCCGATACTTTCGGCTCTTGTTTGTTTTTAGCAGTTGTTTTCTGGGAAAAATAAGAATGTTTATGTATGATATTATAAAAGTGTCTCGACGGCTCGAAGCTTTGCGGTTCTGTTATATCGATTTTGCAAGTCGTAGACGTTGTCGCGATAGGGATAACTGAGGGGTCTAAAATGTTACTCGCGCGACACATAGAGTATAATATTCTTGTGAACCCCGTCGTAATTCCGCCTACGTCGGACACAGCCCTCTACGAGCGAGTGAGCACGCGCGCCTCCATATATTCAAGCGTGGTAAACCGCTGGGCGGGGTTGGCGTGTCTAACGACACTCTGGCGACCGAAACTCCGGTCGACGACGACGAGGATGGGGAACTCTCTACGATGCCTTCGCAGTAAGCAAAGTGACTCCAGTTTGTAAGAAAGAGTCGTTAGCTGCCAGTGCGTGGTACATGACGTCATTCGCTTGATCTCGTGCGATAAGTAGAGATTGCTACAAAGCCACGATCAACCATCAAAACAAACACCAACGGCATCGCTGTTTGGATCTCATTTTTATGATATTTCCGTATACTTCGTGGGAAATACCTAACTTTTGTGCATGAATGCCTGGTAAAGTAAAAGCGGAGAATATGGCCCAGCGCACTAAGATGGACCAGTTGAAAAAATTGAAACCAGTCATACTTAATTATTCTGACGAGAGTGAGGTAATGCAGGTAATACGACCAGCTCTGCTATAATTTATGGATGCTGTAGGGATTTTCTGTTGTGGCAGATTCCCTATCTTGTAAGATGGACCACCGTGTAGTCACTTTGCATAAAATTTCTAGAAGAAAAACTGGTTGATGGCTTTATAGAGCATGTTTTTTCGAATGACATGCACACCTACAAATTGCAATTTATCCTCCGAAGATAGATGTTATAAGCACAAACCTTTTGGGTTTTTAAGTTCGTTATTAATGACATTTTTGGATACTCAGGTATATAGAGACCCGCACTTGAAAGTATTTTTCATTTTCAACATTGTTAACAATTGCATTGAGAATCAAGTGGCAGAGAGAAGATGGTAAAACTTGGATGAAATTCCTTTCCCAGAATCTTGCGTATCCGACAATGAGGTTGAAATCAATATGGCAGTGCATTCGAGTGGTGGGGATGAAGCGGAGGACTCTTGCATAAAACAGATGAGAAACGTCGCGATACCGAGAAAGAACGAGAAAGACAGGAATATAGAATGAGAGGTTCGCTGTTCTGTGTTTGCCATCTCTACAGAAAGTCATACATATAAGGCAATACACTAGTAGCAGCAGTTGCAGTAGCATCAGGAGTACAGTAATGGTAGTGGCAGTAGTATTATGCAGCGACGGTACACGCGACTGGTGTACGAGGCACAGAGAGCACGTTCGATCAACGACGAACGCGAGAGCAAGCGAGAAACAAAAGGGAATCGCATCTGCATATACGGGAGAGTGGGGAGCAAAGGAAGAGCCTGAGGGCTGGCGGCGGGGGTGGTCGTAAAAACAAGATGGCGGAGATCGTTGCCGCCGCAAAATGGCCGGTATAAATAAACGAGCTGTGGCGTGCGGTACCGTGTAAGCTGGCGAGGCCAGCCACACCAGCACCGACTAAAGCTGTTGATGCTGTGGCGTCTATACTGCGAACGCCAAAGTTTTGTCCCTCGGGTAACTTGTTCACCCGGGCAACCAGAGCTCGGATGTTGGGACGAGATGTGATATTCGAACGACGGCGGGCTCGAGCCGTGACTTATACCGTGGTCTCTCGGGCCATCAGCCGATGACGAAGACTCCTCTTTTCCTCTCATCCACTCTCTCGCGAAGTCGCAGATTGTAATCTCAACGATACTGCACGATAAAATTAATTATGTATCAAGAGTGTGCTATATGTTTGAGTAAAAATATCAAGTTAATGATGGTGTCGTAAAGAATACGAGACTCGGCATTGATTGGGCTATGATATTACTCAGCTACATCCATTTGATAAGAGTGTGCGCTCAAACAGTTAATTAAATAATTGAATGAGAGTGTATGAAATTGGTTGGAACAATAATTTTCAAGAGTAGTTGCGATACTGACGTAATGCGGACCGCTACACAGTGAACCAGATCAAATGAGAAGCGCATAGCTCCCTGATAATTTCATCTGACCCACTGAGCTTGAGACATAACCTTTGTCGGTATACTGTGGCGGAATTGTGGCTCGAATCTCGCGAAAAGTGAGTCAGGTCGACGACGACGTGATTCCAATGACGCAACATCGCACAGAACCGCGCGTCTAATTTCTGTGACACCGCTAGAGAAAGTCATTATTTCGCTTGTGAGCTCACGTTCACCCGTTGTAATTGAGATTGTGGCCTTCAAAGTAAATTGTTTTCCACTAGCGCGAGTGCGGGTGCGGGCATCTCGCCGTGGCAGTGGCTGCGGAATCTCTTTACGGGGACGCGCAACTATTTTGCGCTCGTTCCTTCACCGCCACCTTCTTACACTTTACCTGGATACGGCCTTCCAGCACCAGAATAAAACAACGACGGAACGCGAACGATCCTCGTGTTACTTTGCCAGATGCATTTTACTGCAGCCGACTACCGTGGAATATAAACGTTGCTAGTTCCGAAACTGTGTCGTAGGCATGGTTATGTATGTTGCCATTCACTACCGAGCTTCAAGCGCGCATATATACGTAAAGTGAATTTTATATCCAAGGATAAACAGAATCTAGAATATTCCACTTTGATTTTCTCATTACCTCGGACGAAGGGGAGGAATTTTAATAAAAGAACAACCTTGTATCTTTATACGATGATTCGTGCAAAATTTATAGGATGCGCCTGTATAGGGATGTAAATTTACATATCTAGAACACAATATAAAATTTATATTACGAGGAAAAAGATGCGCAAGAATATTCAGACGAATCAAGTTTTGCATAAATTTCAATTGAAATTATTATTGCAATGCGAATTTTCATTCGTCAAATTAAAGTTTATTTACAGGGAATTGGTGCCAAAATTGGAATTCGTATCAATGCATTTGGGTTCAGTCGTAATACGATAATCCCTGAGAGTGCGCTATTCTCTAAGCAGAAAATTCTCGTGTATTAATCGAGAACAGGATGTCTCGCATTTTCCGGCCACTTGACTCATGTTTCACAAGAGACATGACAGGCTGAGAGAACACGTGAGCGATTTGCACAGTGGCTGTTAAAGCGGGTCGTCGCATGGTTGAAAGGTTCCTCGTGCGACGAACGAGGTACATATACTATACTCCTTAAAACAACAGGCACGCGTTTCCGTATGTCTGTGTAGGATCATAAGTCAACTACTACGTTTAAACTTACAGTTTCCAACTACAAAAATCAAAATATTTCAACTCCTTCGAGAAACTAAGAACTGTAACTTTTCTCCGAATAGCGTTATTAAAATTAACACTCCATTTACTTACTGCGTACTTAAACTTACTGTAGAATTTCTAGAAAACCATCAAACTACCCATTATACAAGTGTAATGCCCATACATGTCGAAAAAATAGATCCATTCAAGCTGCACCCATACATCGTGTTGGTCAATTGTAAGAAAGACGGAGAGCAAAAACATACAAATTGCGTCAGAAAGGAACGGGCATATATGTTTTGTAAAGGCAATGTTATCCCTGTTTGGATCTTTGAGGGAAAAATGGAAAAGGGGTGCTTTGAATGGCCAGCACTGTCAAGTTTCACAGTTCTTTTTTCGTCTTTCTGCTTTCTATGCTCGGCCCTCTGTACAGTATAGAGTGAAGTGTCATTCATCTACACTGCCTGTATATAGGTGAATAACTGCTCTATGTGAAAATAGGCATGTCCAAGTGCAGTATTATTGAACCTCGCAAGCCCAACTTCAATACAGCGCCGATGATCGTTCGTGGTAATTGAACGGACGTAGGTAGAACGTGTAAAAGTACGCAGACAATGTGGGCGCAGCAACGATCTACAGCGAGTTAACGCGTATACAAATGTGTACGTGCAAAGGAGTTGCCTGGACGTTTCGAGGCGATTCGTAGAAAACGTATTTCGCTCTATAAAATTACCCTCGACCCGCTAGGCTCTACCCTCGAGAATGGTGAAGGGAAATACACCATCTTCGCCAACGCTTTCCATATGCCCGCCAGTCGGCGTCCGCTTCTTCGCTTCTTTCACAGGCACCCTAACGTATTCTGATCGTTAGATGTGTTTTGCTAGTACAGGAGAAATTAACCGACAAGCAACATACAGGCATAATGGGCAATGACTTGTACTGTTCATATTTGTATGTATTTACGTCGTCCCATCGTACCTATCTCTCGTAATTATAGTTACGGTAGCCCCGTGGGCTCCCGTTCATTTTGTGTTTTACCGTGAATCGCACTAGTTACTTGGAATATGAATAAACAGAATTGTAGTTTCAACAACAAAAATAAATACAAGTTGATTATTCTATTTCTTTAGTCAGTTTAATTACTTTCCCCATAATATAAACCTGCAAAGGTTTTTAACTTAATTTAAATAATCAATCGAAAGTTACTCGGATGGGGTCTCTGACTTAACTTTGTAGAGGAGAATTTCGTTGGGATTTATTTTCTCTCCAATTCAGTCGTGTGTTTCTGGTGTAATATTACTGATGAGAAATACGCAAGATTAGGGAATTATTCGGTCAATCCTCTGGAAAGTGCATATTGTATAGGAAAATACAGTTGAAGCTTTCGCCACCGTCGAGTTATGGGAACACGTCAGTTACGCAAAATCCACGTCAATGTCGCTTGTGGCTCCCAACAAAACCTATCGCTACTGTATCGTCAGTTATGCGTGATTCGGATGCAACAGTTTCAACTGTAGTGTTCACAGAGTGGGATAACGGTTAGGACTTAACAGTAGGTTTTGGACTGGACAATCTCGATCATATGGATTGGCACAGATACAATTTTAGAACAAGTTCTGGTTATGAAATGAATTTGTTTATTTTCCTTTTTGGTCGAGTTCTATTTAGATTTATAGGCACTAAATTAATCGAGTAGCCAAACCTTTCGCATTAAACCAATTTTTTAAATTTGACATCTGTATAGTTTAATTAATAAATGCCCTATACATTCGTGACATTATGAACATTTGGAAAAAAATGAAATTCGTTTAAAAAAGCAGCACAATTCATCATTTAATCACTCATTTGATTAGCACTCTGCTCTATTGGCAATTGGTAAATAAAGCCTTCGGGCTAGTTTTGCGGTTCGTCAGAACTACTGAACGTTATGCTGCCCGATTTGGCCGCAGCAATACCAACGCTACACCCGATCGCGGTACCCAGAGAGAAAAGAAATATACGAGAGTCGAGTACGCCGATCATTTCTCAAACTCTGTAACTCAATATAATCGACCCCAGCAGGCATAGCAGCAAAAGTCGGGAGGATGAAGTGAGCAAGAGAACGAAACCGCTAGGTTCGTGGTACCAACCGCGAAAGAAGCTACCCCCCACCCGTTTGACGGCGCGGTGGGGGGAAGAGGAAAGAGCAAGCTGCGATGAGAGCAGTTCTTGCAGGATGCGCACCGGTGGCTTACATTATCGATATTACGAGGCGTCGATAAAAAAATCGCATAAAATTAAACAAACCCCACGTGCTCCCGATAAAATTCACCGCCCCCGCTCGCGCTAAGATATTATATAGCTCCGGTTTTTGCCCCGAGAAAACTCGGAGAGAGCCAGGGATGCTCAACTGAAACTGTATAAAATCGTTGAAGATTATTGTTGGTGGTTCTGCTTCGTTGACTTCCTTTATACAGGAATCCTAGAAAGATATCGCACCGGTAATTCCTTTATACCAAACAGGTACACTCCATACTCATTCGTTCTTATAGGGTAAACAAACCACTGTTGGTTCAACACACGAGGATGAGAATCTTGTGTTACCTTATTAATTAATTCATAAGCTCGCGCATCGCATCGCTCCTATGAATATTTCTCTCTAGTCTTTAATTATCGTCCATTTTGCAGCTTAAATTTTCACGCAAATTGTAAGCCGCAAGGAGAGCCAAGGATAAAAGTGCAAATACGTTGATACGGCACTATAAGGGAGTGAATTGAAAAAGTTTCGTTTTTACGAAAACGAGTGGCTCTTACTCACGTGAACAGGGGAAATCGTCTGCTACTGCTCCGGTAGTGGCACTTTTGCTGTTTCTGCTGAACGTTGTCGAAGTACTTTTCTGTTGGGGTGCCCCGTTTTCATCTCGCTTTAAGTACGACCGAATCTGCTGTTTTATTCAAAGTTTTGCGCCCGAGACTAAGAGGAGGGGGCCCTCCCTCGTATACACTAAATATATCGTACTCGTAAGAGCATGGCGCATGCGGCTAGGCCGTGGTAACATGCACCATTTACATATAAGTATGTATATACCGTATAAAGTATGTAAATTTATAGCTATATTCTCGAATAGTGGGGATGATATATTTTCTTTTGGTGTTTCGCAGCCTGAGTGTTATTGATCAAACACAAAAATGTCTCAATGGTGACATTGAAATGGGACTTGATTATACCCAACAAAATATGATTTCTACGAGGTTGACAATAAATATATCCAAACGAGATTTATATGTGTCGATAATGTAAATGCACAAAAGTGATGGACGTCATTCATCAAATATGAATTTGATGGGGATCATGTACAAATGAAAAAAATAAACGGTCACGTTTGCAGAATTTTTGGAGATACGGAGGTGTAAAATGTACGATGCGATAGGGCGTTCGAAGCTAGGTACGTTATGACACATTTTTTGGTACAGGGTTTTTCCCAAATTCGCAGTGACGTTATATCGAGAGAAAGACCCGACGCAAATCCAACGATTTCTCCAGGGACTTTGGAAAAAATCGCGAATAATATGCCGAAAGCCGAAGCATCCGAGTGGAAAAAATATCGCCCAATCGACCGACAGCAGGGCCACGAGAAATTGAAACGAACTTTTGGACAGTTGTTTCCCTGGGTCAGGGTTTCATTCTCCGGGGACGTTTCTGTACCGACATTTACCGATTTTTCGTACACATCAGAGAAGACCGAGCCTGTTTTTTTTTAGCCAACTATTCGATCGTACTTGTTTTCCCCAATAATTATTTCGCTCCCCATTTAATTTGCAGTCGCTTTATATCCCATGTATCCGATATCAATAACAGTTTAAGATATAAATTTTAATGAAAAATTTGTCAACTTGCTAATTCAATTATTTATTTTTGTATACCGAAGTTACTTGACACACTAAAGTTCTCATAACAACTTAAATTTGCTCATGAGACGAAAAGTCGGTTCGAATAGGTAAACGCGATGAGGGATAAGTACGAGGAGTGTAGTAACAATGACGCGAATACACACCGGCTAATTGTCTGCAGCAAAATTAAACTGAAGTCACGTTAATTATGCAACTCTCCACTCTACACAGCATAGAGAGAGAGGACAAGAGAGACATCTACTGTACGTATGTGTGGGGGCTAACTGTGCATAACCAGTAGGGCGATGATGGACGAGCAGCACGGCCCGACCTTACACGCCTGCCATCGTCGAGCAGAGAAATCCCTAACTTGGCGCTAACGCGATCAGTCAACACCCCACCCTTGATGCTCTGCTTGGTTCAGCTATTCTCTTGTGCAGCATTATCCTCGTGTTGCCCGGCACTAATCTGCCTCCAGATTAATTACTACGCAATATCGGCCTGAATAATTATCGTTTACCGGGAAAAGCACGGGAGAGAATCGCGAGCGCGTGGTTTGCGCCCACACAAATTATATTACACCGGGTTGTTCAACCTACCCTTAAATACATCAACGAATTTGACGAAATTGGACAGCTCATGGTTCAAAACATAAATTATTAATTATGCGTAAAATTAACAAGTTAGACAATTAGACAATGAATTTAATAGTATATTACGGAAAATTGATTTAGCTATGATAACCCGATCATTATCGGATGATATTTCCTGTCGGAATCCTTTGTCGAATTCGACAACTGTACAGTACACCCGAAACTAACCCAAACTAACGAACCTATTTTTTTATTTTATTCAACTTAGCAATTATTACATATTCAGCTAATACAGAGTCTCTCTATACGAACGACAATGAAGAGCTTCGCAGTATTGACATGTAAACTCAATAAGTATAGTCTAAACTATACGTTTACCTCACGTACGTCGTATATATTTAAAGTGTGCAGATGTAGTTTCGCGAGTACCGTTTTCTCGAAGAGCCACGTATATATATATATAT
>JABMBT010017637.1:0-15191 GCA_018906895.1 Odontocolon sp. PSUC_FEM 10030002
TTAACATTGTATCCGATTTCTTGATTATTATTTTCTCGAAATTAGAGTGTTAGAAGCGAAGAATATCGCAGGTGATCTGATTGGCGAACAGTTAGCACGTTTCGTGCGATCGAACTTCTCCTTGGTCGTATTTCAATCGAGAGGCTGCAACAAATAAAAAAAATTGGGGCAATATTTCAATATTTTGCGCGATGAACTTTCAAATAACGTAACTCCATTGGAAATTAAAATTAGCTAGAATAGTACTTTGTGTTACAAGGGCGCAAACGAGGGATTCGCGAACGAGTGTGAAGTGAGCCGCACTCGCCTTCGGCGCGCGCGCCTTTGTCTCATACGAGCCAAACTCGGGGGGCGGGGGACTCGGGTCGTAGGCGAGTGCGGCTCACTTCACACTCGTTCGCGAATCCCTCGTTAGCGCCCTTGTAACACACAATATTTTTCGCAGCACCTGCCTCGAAGGTTCGACATTCCGCTCCTGTTTCCCGGGCGCAAAGGGGCTTGTTATTAAACTATGTGCAAAACGCTAGGGGAATTTTGCGCACTGTGCAAAGTGCTAAGGAAATTTTGCGCACTACGCGAAATTCATAACTCTCGAGTTGCTCATGGAGAGCGATAATAAGCCCCTTCGCGCCCGGAAAACAGGTACGGAATGTCGAACTTTCCAGGCAGGTGTTGCAAAAATATCTTTCGAATGCTAATGAACAAACACCACATTACAACATTCGTATCTGCCGTGTAAAAGTGAGAAGCTAACTTCAACGAACAATTCAAACATGTCACATGGAGCTGGTCCATTCTTCCGTACTGTTTGTCATTCGTACCGATGTCGATTGAAGACAATTACTCCAAAATCGTTCATAAAATAGTACATTACGCAACAAGTGCGTAATGTACTATTTTCTAACTCCGTGTGCAAAATTGTACATTTCATTTTGCGCACTAGTGCGGGAATGTACTAGTTAGGAAACATGTTTTTTTCACACACCTGCACGGAAAGTTCATACTTTGCTCCCTGATAAGATGGGAGAAAGCTAGTCCTTTTCTCCCTTGGGAGAATAGTTCGCCGTAGGGCGGAAAGCATCTCCCGAGGGAGAAAAGTACCCACTTTCTCGCCTCTCATCAACGAGCCAAATACAAACTTTCCGTAACAGGCGTGTGAAAAAACAGTATGTGCACCACGGGCGGTGTTGGCTTAAAGGTGTTACGAAAAACATCGTAAGAATATCGAAAATTGTGAAAATGAATTTAGGATTGATAGTTATTTGCGTAACAAGGCCGGAAAATTGCCCTTTTCAGGGTAACTTTCCAGCATTGCTACCCAAATACCTTTCGATCCTAAATTCATTCACAGAATTTTACTTTTTCCTTTCCCTTCGATTCCTCACGATTCCTTTCTCCTTTTCCTTCCATTCCTCCCGATTCCTTTTTCCTTTTCCTTCGATCCCTCACGATTCTTTGCAATTCCCCTTTTTATTTATTTTCCGCGCTTGCACTCCTTATCCAAACCTCGTTCCTTACGTTTTCCTTTTTCTTTTTCTTTTTCCTTCGATTCCTCATGATTCCTTGCAATTTCCATTTTTATTTATTTTCCGCGTTTGCCCTACTTGTCCAGTCCTCGTTCCTTACGTTTTACAGTTTTTTTGCGCGTTTCTTCTATGTCATGCTATCCCGTGTTTAGCGTTTATTTGCATGACAATTAGCAGCGCGAATTTGACCTCCGCACGTTTTTACGCCAGTGATGATAGGTCAATCACTCGTCGCTAGACATTGAGTGAAAACACCAATTCTGAGGCTTTTTCTAAAAATCTAAAAGATTCCTTAATTCTTTTGCATCGCGTTTTCCCTAATATGAACGCCTCACTGCTCCTTATGATTTCCTTTTTCTTTTTTTTTCGCATTTCCTTTAAATGTCCTGCTATCCCGCTTCTCTCACAATTAGCAGTGCGTTCCAACTCAACTCAGAGGCTTTTTCTAAAAATATAAAAAATCCCTAAACCTAATATAATTGCGTCCAGCTCTCAAATTCTGATAATCGCAAACGTGACGCGATCGTAACAGGAAAAATCAATGAAAATTCTTTTGTTAGTAATATCATACATCGTTGATACTCTCTAGTTTGTTCTATAACTCGTACCGAATCAAATCATGGAAATTACAAATAATTTCAATAGTTTAACACAACAATTTCATTCCAAAGTTGTGGGAATAGTTATTAATGACTTACGCACACATTACATGGCGCCGTCCATTCTTAAATTGTAATTTTCAATTGTACCTGATTGAAAAAAAAATTGTAGTCGAAATTCGTTCGTGTCGTAATTAATTCCAGTGCTACATGGCTTTCAATATAGTTGACGCTCATAGGGAATTCGAAGTGTCAGGAAAGATTTTTAAATAATCTGAAGTTTGATATAGAATCGTGTAAATATGATGGAAGTGTTAGAAGCAACATGTTTTAAAGAATACATGCTCTGAGCTTAGGAAAAGTATAACATGTTGATAAAAGGGTGTCCTACTTTACTTTCTGGTCGTTTCGCCGAAATTCTTTAATACTAGCTAATATTATCGATCGATGAATTACTAATATGTGTTATAGATCAACGTTGAACAAAGTCTCTCAATAGCACGCACTTATTAATTTGTAACATTTTCTTCAATATCAATGTACGACAACTGAACATACACTCCTCATGACGCCGCTCATTCTCGATCGCTGTTTGGTGTATGTGAAAAGTGTCGCATTAGGTATTTGAAGTTCTCTATAAACTGTTTGATAGTCTCATTTGCAAAATAACTAGTTTTTTTTCCCTCCGAAGAAATAACTGACCCAGGCAACGACAGTAGTAGAAGTACAGAAGAATCGGAGAAAGAGAATGCTTCTGCTGAAGTGACTGATAAATCTCCGAACAGCAGCAACGTATCAGAAAGTACCGACGTACAGATAAACAGCAACTTCGTTAAAGAAACATTAACGAAATGGGGTCTTGCGGAGTACATTGTTAATTTTGAGCGTGAGTATTGATCATGATTAGGAGTAGTGCGAGTATTGATCGTAATACAACTTAAATAGTTCGTCTTTTTTATAGGCGAACAAGTTGACGAAAGTTCCTTCTTCGCAATACCAGACGATATTGTAAAACAATTGATTGAACCGATTGGTCCTTGTTACAAGTTTCTCTTCGAAAGACAAAAACTGGCAAAGCCAGCACCGGTGAGCATATTTTTCTAATGCTCTCATTCATAATTCATGAAAATTAAACGAAGTAAATTGGATAAACTTGAAACAGTTGCGTTGAAGTTTGATGTACAAATTAACCATCGGTTGGATGAATAATTTTGTATTAAGTTCGGTCGATGTCATTATCATATTGTAATATTTGGAATTCCTACCGCAAAATGTCGGTCACACATTTCATGGGATGCTGCAATATTATCTGATCTTCACTTGGAAATTTTGCAGTTCAAAAGGAATTGACAATGAATCGTGAAATCAATACTTGCTAGTTCACGTGTTCAAAATAGCCACAAAAGCATTTTAGTCAGTATCAAATATTACAACTCGCTCCTGTGTATTTTTAAAACAAAAAAAAAAACGTTACAATTTTATCATACATGCACTAGATCTGCGGTATTGATATGAACTTCCCAGCATCATTTATAATAATCGGTTCTGATTATATTAATGCGAAATGAGATATTTTTCCTCAAGGTGTAACATTTACAATTTTAATGTGTACATTATATTCCGATAGTTGCAGGCATCGGACCAAGGCCCAAGTACATTGAATTCAGGAAATGGTCAGGTAATACTAGCACTCTATGACCTAGTAATATTCAGCAATTAAAAACCGTAATTATTCCAGAAACTGCGGGCACTTCTAAAAAAATCAATTAAAGGACAATATTTACTTACTCGGAAACGTTTAGTTGATGACAATGATCTTTGCACCATTGTTGTTGAATACATGATAGAAAAATCGTTCAAGTAAGCCGTATTTCATTCCAAATCATTTCTATCACGATCACTGATTTGGAATTTTACATTAATATGTTTTGGTTAGACTTACGTTATAAGTTCGGGGGATAGCAATAAGCTCCACAATAGTCATCCAGTTATTATTTTGTTACTAGTGTATCAAACACAAATTATGTCGAACTACACAACTGTGCTGTATGGCGCCGCCCATTCTTAACTGTGTTTGTCGTTCGTACAAGATTAAGAAAACATTTGGTAATTTCTAACTTAACTTTTCTTCGCGACATGAAATTGGCCGCTTTTGCTCGCAAAATACCATATAAAGCAATAGTTTCCACGCACTAGATGTAAAAAGTATAGTGTGTGACTCGAACCGAATTCGTCTCGTTTTGTTCGGGTCGCAAACGTCGCACTCGTTGCAGTGGCTAACTTTCATCCTTTGTCACACAATATACTAATAATATAAAGCCAGATCCCTGTATTTTAAATATTATCTTTAAATATTCCGACATCACGTTTGTAAGTAATCCGTTATTGAGCTGATGTATTCGAGGCTGTGACAAGCCAGATAGTCTCTTTGCAACACGAGATCCCCGTACATAAATGGTTGGGAAACATTTAATGGCTTTTTGAACATCATATTTTCTGTTCAGAGCAACTCCTGCGCAGTTTGCGTTTTGGGCAAAAGAAATCGTAGCGGTGTTTTCGACGGAAACCTTGCACAAGTGGTATAAACCAGCAGGACTGGCAAAACCTGCTTCTGGAAAGTTATGCAACAAATTTTATAATTTGAGTAAAAAAATCAAGCCCGCACTTATAAAGTATAAACGAAAACAAGAATCTCAATCGACATCAGCAGCCACGGAAACAGCGACAGATTACTTAAATGAAATGACCAATACGTCATTGGATGATCATGAAAAAATTAAAGATTTGTGGAAGAAAACTTTTAACATTCGGGATGCGAATGGCGATATAGCCGATTATTTTATGCGGTACCCGCAACTCCGAACCCCAATAGGACCGACATTGGTATGAATTTAGTTGTTTCATTCGCTGAGGAGACTAGGGAATTTCTGTAACTTTCAATAACTGAATTAATGTAACTATTTTTTGTTAAGTGTTGTCATCTACACTGTTTCTTCCCATACAGAAGAATTATTATGCAGCAGTTCATTTTGGAATTTAATATTTTTTTGGTCAGGAAGTATACTTGATATTTGTTTTCTTCATTTTCTGGGTTACAGTTTCTGTAATTTTCGATGATAAATTATACCAAAAACTTGTTTTCTCATGAAGCAGTTAAAGGCAATACAATTTAGATAACAGATTGATTAGTCTCAGCGGAGTAAAAGAACCGTATTTTTATGTCATCGACGTAGCAAAACCGGGTCATTTGATAGAACAACCGTACAATTATCGTAAATAAAAGTTATTTAAAAGTAAAATGAAAAATTGTTAGATAGGACGCGTCAGATAAATGTGAACAATCGCGCACGTCTGATAACAACGCAAATTTAAAAGATTACTTATTGCTATCCTAAAATTTACAGAAATTCTCAAATTATCCTAATCTTCTCATGAGTGAACATAAATAAATCACATGAATATTGATCAATACTTCAATTGTAATGTGTATAAATTCAAATGTACGCTTCTTAGCTTCAGTTGGACTATGAACAGATAAAAAATGCTACACACGAAGATACATTGCAAATGAAATGGCCCGATTTGTCACAGAAAATTCTTCGATTGGCGCATAGAAATAAGTCGTGCATGCATGTTCTTGAAAATTCAGGTTATTATCTTACACTAATGCACATTTTTTTTGTTGAACGGTCGGAGGTGGAAAATAATAAATTTTCAGACGATGTACCACCGGAGATCGCGGCGTTTCGTATTTTGCCGTACTTGTTCAGGCCGACGAATATGAAAACAGGATTGAAGGGGAAAAGTTGGAGACCATCACACAAGGAGCAAGCTGATGGGTTCATCACCTGGATCAATGTAAGTCGATATATGTATAACAGATGGACACTAATAGTCGTCGTATATGTTAATAATTTTAGTAAACTCACGTTTCCATTTCATGCTTATTCATAATTCGATTATCTACGTAAATTGAAAAAAAAACCGAGAATTCCTATTCTATATACAGAGTTATTGCATGTCATACTGACTAGTTTCTGATCATATAATAACAATTTTTGTTTGTTTCTTTTCTTTATATAACTTGAATTTTTACAAACGGTAGATAATAGTATTTTATGTCACTCCTTGCGTAAAGTCTCGTTTTACGCGTGCTTCGCGTGTATAAAACTCGACTTTCCCACGTCGTAACGTAAAATTTTGTACGAAACTCGTGAGGAAAAGACTTTTTGAACTCGTGTGATTACAACCCTCACTTTCGACTCGTGTTGTAACACGCAGTTAACCCACACACGTTAAAAAGTATTTTCCGCACTTGTATCGTAATGTACTATTAGGAGCCGAAAGCGAGGGTAAGCACGCGTAAAACGAGATTTTACGCACGGAGTGACAAAGAATTTTTACGTCATGAGAGCCTGGGCTTAATATTTCTGTCTGTCTCGCGGTTGAATCTCCATAGTCCAAAAAAATTATGCAATTTAATAATTCGAACAGGATCACTTTCAAAAAAAAAACAAAAAATTAGGACACTCGAGTCGCTTGCGTCTCCCAATTTGAAATGCATTCACTGCTTACTTTTCAATCTTTTTCTGAAATCTGAATACAAATAATATGAATAAAAAACCAATAATGTATTTCGATCTGTGCAGGTAATTTCTGACTTCGATGTGGTACTGACATCTCACCGAACTCTTGTGAAAAGATTCAAATGTACGCTGCAACCGTTTGTTATCGCCGTTGGACCTCCGAAGGAGTTGACAGCTGCGTATCTCGTCATCAACGACGTTAAGTACCTTTTCACGGATCTTCTTAAAGCGGTCGACGCTTGTTTTAAAACATTCTACGCACTGAATGCGTCGTATCCCGTTTCGAGCGAACCGATATGGATTTTTATCCAAAAAGAGATTTATGGTATCGAGGACTCGACAAAAAGTTACCAGAACGTTGAATCGCTGCGCATTAAATTAAAAAATATAGATGCGGAATCAAGTTCAGATAGTGACCTTTGAGAATTGCGCTCATTAAGAATATTCGATTAGAATTCGATAAAATATTCAAACGCTGCTAGTAAACAGATGTGCGTGTCGGGTATAGGATTGCGCAAAATTGCATTCACGCGGAAAACAACGTTAACGCATTTGTTACAATTGCCATTAATAGTTTTTATAATAATTCAACATGAAAGCTCAATGTACAATGTGTTTAGACATCATCGAAGGCAAACATATGAAATATCACTTGCGATTCATTCACAAAACAGACATTATAAACTGGGGTTGCTCTACAGTTTCGTGTCCTCGAACGTTTAGTTCATTAAACTCGATACGCAATCACTATAGAACGGTGCATAAAGAGAACAATGTTGAGCAGGAACAGTTAGAGACTAACGAAGAACCTTTTGTTGTTAGTACAAACTACGAGCCGACAGCCGAAATTGACGATATCGACTATAGTCCTGCGAATGAAACAGATTTGCTATACCCAGATCTCGTTCAATCGATTCGATCATCGTCGTTTTTCGAGTCGGCTCTTAACATTGCATCGAGTTTTTATGGTGACGTTAGATTGAGTCGTACCCAGGCGAATGACGTGGTTAATAAATTTAGTGATGTACTTAACGGCGAATTTATTAACTCGTTAAAGCAATTAGTCTTAAACTCAGTTGATGAATGTGCGGCAGATGAAATATCTCAACGATTTGATGATCTGCAATCCAGTTTTTCTATTTTAAATACCGAACATAAATATTTAAGCGAATTACGAAAACGCGAATGTTTCCTAGAACCGGAAAAGATAACGTTTGGATTTCGCGAAGAATCGACATCAGGCATCATTCAACCTGAAAAAAATTCAGGATCTATATTGCCTTTGTCACTTATGTTACAAAAGTTTTTCGAGTTACCTGAAGTCTTTGAAAAAACAGTCAATTACGTTGCATCCTTGCATTCGGAAACCAGCATATCTAACATAATGCAAACGGAATTTTGGAAAAATAAAAGCCCCGAAAAAGATGATCTTGTATTTCCAATATTTCTGTATGAAGACGACTTCGAATGCGGAAATCCTTTGGGGTCGCATGCTGGCGTTAACAAAATGGCTGCAATGTATGTTTCGTTACCTTGTTTACCACCGAAATTCCGATCTAAGTTGGACAACATATTTCTTTTCCAAGTTGCCTATTCTAGCGACGTTGGTGAGTTTGGGGACCAACAAATTTATGGAAAAGTAATTGAACAGTTGAATTCTCTCGGCACTGATGGAATTGAAATCAATGTCAACGAAAAAAAAATAAAAATTTTTTTCAAACTTGCTTTAATACTTGGTGATAATTTGGGACTAAATAGAATACTGGGCTTCGTTACAAGTTTCAATAGTAACAACTTTTGTAGATTTTGCAAGATCTCTAAAGAACTTTCAACTAAATTATCGTCCGAAAAAAAAAATCTTTTGCGAAAAATTGAAAATTACAATGCAGACGTTGAATGTAAAAATGTACAAGAAACCGGAATCAAAAAGGAATGCATTTTTAATAAAGTCTCAGGGTTTCATGTATTGCAAAACTTTTCTGTGGATATAATGCACGACCTGTTCGAAGGCGTTTGTAATTATGAATTGGGTCTTGTTTTATATCAATTCATTTTTGAACAAAAAATATTCACATTGGAAACGCTCAACTTCAAAATAAAATTTTTCACATATCCTGTTGGTTGTAATAAACCGCCGTTGATCAGTATTTTACAGCTACAAAACGGGTATATAAAAATGTCGGCAGCTGAGATGAAATGTTTCATTCAAAATTGTTGTGTAATGCTGGGCGATTTAGTTCCGCGCGGTAACAAGTATTGGAAGTTATATTTGCTACTGAGACAAATTGTATCATTGACATTACAGCAAGCTATATCGAAAAATGACGTCGAAACACTTTCAAAATTAATTACACAGCATCACATTCTATACGTAAAGCTTTTCAAAAATACATTAAAACCCAAACATCACAATATGGTGCATTATCCCCGTATTATGGAAACTGTAGGTCCTCTCTGCCACATTTGGACTATGCGTTTTGAAGCAAAACATCGACCACTGAAACAAGGCGGAATTAGTTCGAACAATAAAATTAATTTACCATACACAATCGCCATGAAACAACAGCTTCACTCTAGTTCAATGTTTATCGATCGCGTTGGATTTAAAGATTTTATACAATACGAAGAATTAAGACCTGATAGTAATCGTTCGAATGTCCAAATTGACGATTTCCGTAACATAGAAGATGACTATTGTCAGATAAAAAATATCACGTGCAGTCGAATTACATACGATTTTGATTCCGTTATACGAATTTCCAGTGGCACATTACCGATATATGGTATTATAAAGAACATTTTTCGCAAACGTTTCAACTTTTCTTCAAAAGATATCGACTTTCTTTTCATTGTAAGAATCTTCAAATCTATAAAAAAAGACGATCATTTGCAGAGCTTTCTAATAATCGATACCAATTGTCACCAAGTTGTCAGGTTCGAATCGTTGCCGTCGATTGAGCTTCGAAACATTGTTGTTTTATCGAATGGTGACTCGTACATTCCCTACGACCATTACTTGCAGTGATTCTGTTTCATCGAACTGTCTAATCTCGAATCCATCGAAAGACGATATCTTCTGCCATGAATTCTTGCGTTGATCTCTGATTCGAAGCTGTTGTTCGTATCTGTAGTTTTTATACTGGTAACTGTCGACAACACTCGTGAATATTACTTCTTTATAGACATAATCGAACCTCGTCATTCAATGCGGATCCTAAGATCACGCCCTTGAATCTAGCACAATCTCTGTTTATGCTATTCGATATATTCTGCCATGAATTCTAACGCAAAATTCGAATCGAATACAATTTTGTGTATATCCCGACATTAGTTCAATCTCGACTCATCTCCGAAACGTTCGAAAGTGCGATTATCAATCGCATTGGCTTGTTATATTATTATGTAATAGATCGAATGTTCTTAAGAAATGTCAAAATGCAATTATTTAATCAATGTCTAATCTCGAATCCACTGAAAGACAATATATTCTGCCATGAATTCTTACGTTGATCTCTGATTCGAGGCAGTTCGTATCCGGAGTTTTTATATTTGTAACCGTCGACAACACTCGTGAATATTACCGCTTTATAGACATAATCGAACCCTGTCATTTAATGCGGTTCCTAAGATCACGCCATTGAATCTAGCACAACTTGTTTATGCTATTCGATATATTCTGCCATGAATTCTAACACAGATTTCGAATTGAATGCAATTTTGTGAATATCCCGACATTAGTTCAATCTCGACTCACCTTCGAAACATTCGAAAATGCGATTAACAATCGCCATTGACTTGTCATATTGTTATATAATAGATCGAATATTCTTAAGAAATGCAAAAATGTAACAATTTAATCAATGTCTAATCTCGAATCCACCGAAAGACGATATATTCTGCCATGAATTCTCGCGTCGATCTCTGATTCGAAGCGGTTGTTCGTATCTATAGTTTTTATATTGGTAACCGTCGACAACACTCATGAATATGACCTCTTTATAGACATAATCGAACCTCGTCATTCAATGCGGATTCCAAGACCACGCCTTTGAATTTAGCACAATCTCTGTTTATGCTATTCGATATATTCTGCCATGAATTCTAACACAAATTTCGAATCGAATGCAATTTTGTGTATATCCCGACATTAGTTCAATCTCGACTCATATTCGAAACGTTCGAAAGTGCGATTATCAATCGCATAGGCTTGTCATATGGTTATGTAATAGATCGAATGTTCTTAAGAAATGTAAAATGCAACCATTTAATCAATATCCAACCTCGAATCCACTGAAAGACAATATATTCTGCCATGAATTCTTGCGTTGATCTCTGATTCGAGGCGGTTGTTCGTATTTAGAGTTTTTATATTTGTAACCGTTGACAACACAACCGTTGAATTTAATGCAGATTTATTCGACGTATTCTGCCATGAATTCTCACGCCGATTCCGAGTAGAATGTATTTTTGTATATATCCCGACATTAGACCGATCTTGACTCACCTTGAATGCGTACCACAATGCGATTATCAGTCGCGTTGACTTGTGATATTATTATGTAATCGTTAGAATGTTCTTAACAGTAGTCAAATTACAATAATTTAAGGTTTCGCTTTAATTTAGACGTGAAATGTGTTGATTAAACACGGAAAAAGTATTTCCGATGCATATAATTATGTATATCGATATCCGATATTTTTGTTAAATAGGGTAATTAAGTAAACTAATTCGCAAGTAATTGCGTATATTGGCGATACGACGATAACGTGTATACATATTCTGCCATGAATTCTTTCCCTAATTTCCGCGATTTCACGTCACATCGTATACAGTTTTGCTTTTTCATAATTGATGTTTTCATGTTTCTAAGTTAATAATTCTTGATATCATAAAACCACGAGTCTTGGAATTTTCATGTTATTCTCACGAAACAATTTGTTCTCACTTTAATCCAAATATTGTACTGGTACAAGTACCATTTATGAAAATGTTCATTCCTTTAATGCCATGTCCATGTTAATTTTTATATTACAAACAAACATGTATAAAACACTTCGTCATTAAATCAATATTCTGTTACTCAAATTTTATGTTAAATTTTTATTTCCAAATTATTCTTTATTTACAGGGCATGTAAATGCATAAATACCCGACTCGTGCTCGGATTCGAAATACATGTTATAAATTTATCTTACTAGTCATGTGTAGCTCGGTAAAAGTTTATAAATAAAGTGTTCTATTGCAAAATTTTGATATTTAAAAAAAAAAAGTATGCAGTTCTGCTAGCTACTAAAATCACTTGTATGCTTAAGAGGAGGTCAAACCCCTATACTTACACAGATGTTGCCGCTCTCTCTCGCGCTCGTGCGATCCTTATCTGCCGTCTCTTTCGCCGTACCACGTGACGAGAGAGACAGCACCATCGCAATCGCATGAGCGCGAGAGAGAACGCGCTGGGGGTTTGACCTCCCCTTAACAGTAATATAGGGGTGAATAAATAAAAAAAGTTATGTTTCTGGAACTAAATACGAGAAGTTTCAGAAATCTACGAAACACAGTTAATCCAACTACAAATTGTCGGTATCTAAAACTAAAAAATAAAAGTATTCATAATCTGAAGTTTGTAGTTCTCGCAAACTTTTTAACTTGTCCCAGAGATCAAGTAAGAAAATGTTGCATGCACTGAGTAAGTACTGTTTTGCTAACTACATATTACGTGTAGGCTGAACAACAATGTATTGGTTGAATTGATGAATAATTGTTGTTTGACGAACAAAGTATCAGAAGTAGCATTAATCTATGAAATACAGTTAATACAACGATAAATTGACAGTAACAAATATTACAAAAAAACAGTTCTCCTAACACTAACTTTATAGTTTTCTCAACCTTTTTAATTTGACTCACAGATCAAATATGAAAATGTTCCACAAACTATAAAAGTTCAATCATACCAACTATAAATTACATTCTGGCTGTACAATAATTTAAAGGTTGAATAGATGAGTAAGTGTTGTTTGTGGAGCAAAATACCAGAAGTAGGATCAGTCTGTGAAATGCAGTTGATACAACGATAAATTGTCGGTAACAGAAACTAGAAAGAAACAGTTTTCCTATCACTAACTTTGTGGTTTTCGCAACCTTTTTTATCCGGCTCACAGATCAAATATGAAAATGTTCCACAAACTAAGAAAGTTCAATTATACCAACTATAAATTACATTCAGGCTAAACAATAATGTAAAGGTTGAATTGATGAATAATTGCTGTTTGAGGAACAAAATACCAGAAGTAGCATCAATATATGAAGTACAGTTAATACAACGATAAATTGGCGGCAACAAGAACTAGAAAAAAACAGTTATCCTAACACTGACTTCATGGTTTTCGCAACCATTTTAAATCGGCTCACAAATAACATATGAAAATGTTCCACAAACTAAGAAAGTTCGATTATACCAACTATAAATTACATTTAGGCTGAACAATAATTTGAAGGTTGAATAGATGAGTAAGTGTTGTTTGAGGAACAAAATACCAGAAGTAGGATCAGTCTATGAAATGCAGTTAATACAACGATAAATTGTCGGTAACAAAAACTAAAAAAAAAAGTTATCCTAACACTAACTTAGTGGTTTTCGCAACCTTTTTAATTTGGCCCACAGATCAAATATGATAATGTTCCACAAACTAAAAAAGTTCAATTATACCAACTATAAAATACATTTAGGCTGAACAATAATGTAAAGGTTGAATTGATGAATAATTGTTGTTTGAGGAACAAAATACCAGAAGTAGCATCAATATATGTCGTACAGTTAATACAACGATAAATTGGCGGTATCAAGAACTAGAAAAAAACAGTTATCCTAACACTGACTTTGTGGTTTTCGCAACCATTTTAAATCGGCTCACAAATCACATATGATAATGTTCCACAAACTAAAAAAGTTCAATTATACCAACTATAAATTACATTTAGGCTGAACAATAATGTAAAGGTTGAATAGATGAGTAAGTGTTGTTTGAGGAACAAAATATCAGAAGTAGCATTAATCTATGAAATACAGTTAATACAACGATAAATTGTCGGTAACAAAAACTAGAAAAAACAGTTATCCTAACACTAATTTTGTGGTTTTCGCAACCTATTTAATTTCGCTCACAGATCAAATAGAAAAATGTTCCACAAACTAAGAAAGTTCAATTATACCAACTACAAATATTTTATGCGAATAACTTCTACACTAGTGTTACATACAAATGGTTGTACTGACAATCTATTTAGTTGTCGCAACAAAAGATTCGGTTGTCGCAACAATTTTATGTAACTTTAAATCATTAGTAAGGACAACTCAAAATCGTAGTTGAGGTGCTATTTAACAGTGAATTTTTGGTTACCGTAACTTATTTTTTCTTTCAGTGTGTTAAAGTTCTGGAAACGTAAAAAAAACGGGTTTTTTCACATTTCTTCATCTCGAAAAAATCTTTACAATATTCGATATTCGTACTTGAGTTAAAATACCAGTAGTATTTTGTTTTACCATGTGAAATTTAGTTTGTAATATAGACGATGAAAGAAACGGTTTTTTTATAATGAAATGTGTGAATACTAATGTCTAATACATGATTTATTGCCTTTATTACGTAACCAAACTTAAGGTAAAAATACATTTATTTTTTAATAAATAAAGCGAAATATTTCCCCCCCTCCGTGCGAAAAGTCTCGTTTTGGCTTCAACTCGACTTTCCCACGTCGTGTTACAAAATTTTGTACGAAACTCGGGTGAAAAAGACTTAATTAACTCGTGTGTTTACAATCCTCGCCTTCGGCTCGGGCTGTAACCATCACACTCGTTAATTAGTCTTTTTCACCTTTGTATCGAAAACTACTATTTTCTTAAACCTGTGTTATTAACCTTCAATTTGCCGTTTTTATTTCCGCAGAAAGAAAGCTTTGTTTTTGCGAAGAATTTTACACACAAGAGGATTAATATTGAATAACGATTTGTATAAAATTTGGCGAGAATGCATAGTGGTTCAAATCTTATGTGAATTTTCATTTATTGAAGGATTCAAAATGCCATTAAATTTAAATCTCATTACCGAAATTCAATTTCAAAATGTGTTTAATAACAGTCCACATGTGAACACACATATGGAAACGAAATACATTTCACATAACATTTCGAATTACTGAAAAATGTACATAAATCTTGCAAATGGATGGATTCTATATAAATGGACCAAAAATGAGCAAGGATTGCTACAAAATTCGGCCCATTTGCAATGTATAAAATGAGGAAGCCATTTGTAAGATTCTACTTTGCGGCCTTGTTAAGTTACGTTATCTTAATTTTTCTTCAAGTTACACATTTTTTAGTAAATCTAATAGTAAACTATGGATGGAACTTTTACGTTGCACTTCTGTGACATCAAGAATTACTACCACGTTTTTCTCATGTACTAAATTTTTTTTT
>JABMBT010017748.1:0-15185 GCA_018906895.1 Odontocolon sp. PSUC_FEM 10030002
CGTGCAATTCCATATTCATGCGGCTCACGTCGATGAGTTTCGACTCGCGAACCTCAAGAATTTCAGTCATTTCCTGTATCCGCTTCAAAAGTTTTTCGATTTCGAAATTAGCCTCGTCGGATCCGACGCTGATTTCGCTCAATTCTCGCGAGTGTCCACGAGTTTTCAGGGTTCGCGTCGATAAATCGGTGCCTTTGCACGAATGCAGATTTGCCGGACTCTGACGTGACTGGGTGGAGCTCGAATCACCGTTAGGACTGAGATTAAAGTAATAAAAAATGAACGGGGCTGGGTCGTTTATCATTAAGAAGAATCGCTTTTTCCCGTGACCGGTCTCACTTATCGTCTATTCTACTACTCGGCGTTATCCTACCTGTACCTGGAAATTATTTCAATATCACTGGAAGTCGTTGTCTCCAGTTCATCGCCGCTCGTGTGACCGCTTGTCTGATCAGAACCAATTTTCACCAAATCAGAACGGCTGAAAGATAGAGAAAAAAAATGAATTTTCCATAAACTGAAAACAATCGTCGTTCGCCGCAGATTCCAACCTTTCCGAGGATATGGGGGAATTTTCTCGCGGCGGAACGTCGGCTCGATGTCGCTCGGTATCAAGCTGGATTTCTCCTTTTTCAACCATAGCGTCAGCGAGCATATTTTTTACGTACGAACTCGACGTCAATGTTGGATCGCCGATTTTCGATTCATTAGCTTTAACAACGGTCGCATTATCCTCGGAGCTGCTCTCGATCAACGTTCCTTCGCAGCTCGAATCCGTCAACATTAAATACTGTTCCGGACAATCCGATTGCTCCGATTGTTTGATCCTGGCGTGATCGATCGGCGGAACTTCCTGATCCGGAGGTTCTATCGTCGAATCTTTGATCTGATCGGACGTGCTAGTGTCGACGATTTGACTGATTCTATCAACGAGATACTCCCCTTTCCTTATCGGTTGCGTCGTTATCGGTTCCAGAGGTAAATGCAAATTATGTTTCTCCTTCGAAGAATCCAAACTCGAGTTTGGATGACTCGCGGATAATACAGGAGCGACAGACGGAACGTATCTTCCGCTATCCGGACAAGAATCGTGCATTCTCTTGTCCGCAAATTCGTGTCTCCCCTTGGACTGATCGAGCTGGGGAAACGTCGTTTCCATTATAGTCATTATCGTGCTTTCCGACGCCGATGTATAAGAATCTTCCGCCTGGCTCACTTCGTCCAATTCGTCAGTGTCCGGAATGACCTCGACGCTCTCCGGCGAAATTTTATCGGCTTCGCTGCCGATCGCGACTTTTGGGAATGGCAAAGTACAGAGGATCGAACGATCGCGTTCGATGTCTTCGACGTACGTCGCGACGTGCGGTGTCTTTGAACCGTCCTCCGACGGCGAGGTGTACGGCGAGACGTCCGACGAGGATTCAGTGAGACTCTCGATCTCCGGTGCCATTTGAAAATGTTGGCGATCCACGGGCGATAAAAACGGGCTACTGCTGTCCGTTTTAGAATCTCCGAGAACCTCGACGGAACTGGGCGACGTTACCAAACTGTCCGGTAGTACCTCGACCGATTCCGAGTTTCTCTTCGTTCCTGCTGGCGTCGTACTTATCGAGATACTCGCCGAAGTAACATCGGATTCGGGTGTAGTCGTACAATCGGTATTGGTTCCCGATTGCGATCCAAGAATCTCAACGCTCTCCGAACTCTTTATATCGCTTTCCGAAGAAATAATGGAAACTCTGTTCAGGGTGTGACTCGCGCATAGTTCTCGTCCATCACAGTTTTTCCTTAGTCCACTCGCGATTCGCATATCGATCCTCGATCTCGTCGATGCATGTTCATCGGAATCTTGGTACGCGACGCGCGTCGATTCCACATCCACATTTCCTTCGACCTCGCCCGCGCTGTATCGTCTTTTTTCCTCGTTGAAATCAAAATCATTTCCACCATCGTCGAACTCGTGTTTCCGCAGAGAACTCGTACTCGCTCTCAATTTATGCCGTCCCGGAAAATTATCATTTTCCCAAAAATTTTTATCCCCTGTTTTGCCAATGTTATCGTCACAAATTTGCGGTTTATTTCCGTTGCTCGGCCCGGCGTCCGAGCTCAGTCCCTCCGGAAGCGAGGCGGAAGGAACGATCCGTGGCGATTCTGGAATTTTCTCGTTGACTCTGGAACATCCGCTTCGCTCGGCCAAAGATTCCGAGCGTTCGACGATCCTCTTACAGTCACGATCTTCGGATTTTGGATTTTCGAAAAACGATCCGGTAAAACTACCCCAAATACCGGGTGCTTCTCGTTCGTCGACGCCCTCCGGATCCGCTCCGGTCGATTCCGTCTCTCCTCTTCCGCTTTTGATACCCAGTGTCGCAAAAAAATTCGCATCTTCGCCTTTCGGCGTTGCCTTTCCTTCGTCCTCCTTGATATCCAGAGCTTTGTCTATCGTTTTCTGTGCTTCTTTAAGAGCCGATTTAGCCAAATTGGCAAAGCCCGACGCGTCGAACCAGCTCATCTCGACTTACATCTAAAAACAGTGATCGAACGATAATAAAATTCATATTGATAAAAAATGAAAAAAGAAACTACGAAAAGTAAAATAAATAATTAATTCCTACATCTATCTTTGACAAATGCAATTGTGCGGAAAATAAGGTTACCTTATTTTCTGCATCTACGAGCAAGTATTTCTCGTCAATTTATAAACAAGCGATAAACACTGAATTGAATAATTTTTCTCTAAATTCGCCGGATATTCTCACAAATGGGCGTTTTTACACAGAAAAAACAACAATCGAAGCTGACACGTTAAATCCAAGTATATCGTAGAAAATTGACAGTTGTTACGATTAACGTGGCGCACTGACAGTCGACCGATAATCTCGTAAAAAACAATGACTCTTACTTCATCGATGTAAAATTGTGACGATCCTTTCGGTAATTTGAACGGCGGTTGACTATATTTATCAAAACACCATAGCAGTCGACGTGATTGTAAAAAAAGTTCTTCCTTCGGGTTGGACTTTGATTTTCCGATTTTTATCACCTGTTTTGTCGTTCTATTGTTTCACATTTGATAAATTACCCAAACGAGGGATTTAACAAAATATATTGTACAAGATTATACGCAGCGCAACACGATAACAATAAAAATGTATTATTTTCCACGTAGTTCTCAAAGTGCAGCTCGAAGAAGCTCGAACAAGCTCGAATAAAAGTTGACCGTCGATGCACCTGTTCTATGCTGTTCTACGAAAATTGCAACCCCGACGATCGAACGAACGTGCGGCGGCAAATTAGAATTTCAAGTGCACTTGCGATGATTCTCTCGATAGATAAACTCAATTGCATATTCATAGACAAGTACGAAATAAAAATATAAATAAATATAACTAAAAAAGATGGAGATTGAAAATATAAATGGGGAAAAAACTGATAAAACCTTCCTTGAAGTCTACTAGAACGTCGAAAGACGCGAAATGCACCCATACGCGCTATTCGAGACTGCAACGATATTACATGTATCGTTAGAAAAATAAATCACGAATGTATAGCAAATATGATGGAATTCTTGTGAATAAAAAGATGTGATTATGTGATAATAAAGGGTTTTAGGTGTTATAACTGATGTTACTGGCCTTGTTCGTAACAGCTCCAGTGGCGCAATTGGTTAGCGCACGGTACTTATAAGACAGTGTTCGTGAGCAATGCCGGGGTTGTGAGTTCGAGCCTCACCTGGAGCATTTTTTTTTTTTTTTTTTTTCACATACACGATTCAATTTTTTTTCTATTTTTTTCTCATTCATCGGATAGGGAAAGTATTTAAACATTGTTCTTTTGTTTGTTTTCTACAAGAGGTGTTTGCTTTTATTTATGATTCATGTACGCATACAGCCTTTAATAATAAGTGTACGTCGATTTTTCGGTTAAGGAAATTGTCAGCTTCAACCGATCATTGTTCTAATGGTCCTTGCTCCGATTTAATACAGAAACGAGAGGGAAGCTACATTTGTTATTATTTATGGCATCGAATTTTACGTACTTTACGTATTTACAGGGTTCGTTAACACCCGTCTACGATCCAGTGTGAAATTATCTAATTGATCTCTCAATATCGCTAATTACGATAATATTACGCTTATTATACGCGCACGTATTATAATCATCAATTCCAAATTGGATTTCTACCGATACAGCGCTTATCCGCGCTGTTAAACTTTCTTCTCCGTTCTCACTCGATCGTTCCTAAAAATAAGCAGACTCGGTAAATTCCAATTGTTTTAATCAACAATATCAATCCTCTAAAATCTTAAAAACAATATTATACTCGGATACTTTCTCATTTCCCAACTCTAAAGATACACTTGTTCTAACCATCTATAATTCGTTAACGTAAGTAAAAGGGAATGAAAATATTGAAATCAATATTCAGAAGGAAATAAAAATTGCAGCCTTCGTTCATCGATAAACAATTTCTATATAGTTTTTCTGTATGGATAATAATCTAGTACCTGCAATTACCGTAACTCTATCGTTTTTTTTTGTTTAGTTACTTTTTCTTTTTTTATATTCTTTTTGAGTATATCGCTGCAGCCCGAGAGTCAATAATCGATGCAACTAGTTGTCTAGATTCGTAGAATATCTTCGTTTTTTCTTTTAATTTGCTTTCTTTTCTCAGTTTTCTATTTCGTCGTTATTTTCTCTAAAGATATATTTTTCGTTTACCACGCGCAGTAGTGCGGCGATCGTTTGATTTGAAAAAATCTACATACCTTACGAGTGTGACTAGGAACTCAAAACCCAAATGCAATATCAACGCGCCTATATATTACGTAATTAGTTACTGTTGTTACATGAATTATATTGGATCAGGATGAAATTATAACGACGCGTGTGTCACGTGAATTTAACAGCACAATTTTTCAACGATTAAATTCAGTTGACAAATCTGTACAATTGCACGATAAATCATCGTCGATTGGTATTCAACGACATTGCAGTGTTGGCAGTAATTCAATGACTACGTTTTTTGTTGTTACCTAATAGTACGATAGATCTGTATTATATCAACTAGCATTTTATGACGAGAGAATGCGCTTCGAAATAAAATTCATTCGGAGACTGTATCACGTTTGTATCGCGATCCATTTGTACGACGATAACGCTTCGTCATTTATTTATGTCTTTTTTTCTTCTTAATTCGCCGATGAATAAATAAATATAAAATTCGAAGAGTGGCGTGCGTTATATCGTAATAATGCGATCACGCAAACATTATCACATTCTTTCGAAACGAAAATCGCCTCGATCAATCTCTCCGACTCCCATTCCATTTTCGCTAAGTTGTTTTTTTTCTACGGTGCGAGATGTGCAGAAATCCGAATCAATGTAGATTTCTTTTTAAGGAAAATTTTGAGCATCGCTGCAGATGAAATTTCTACTGATCTACGGTGTAATGAATAACTAAAAATAATTAAATCCGTACGTTTTTTTTCTCTACGGAATTGATTGCTAATTATACTTTCCAACGTTACAGAGTAGGTTTGATGAATACATATATATATTAGTATATGCGACTTTGATCTACCCTGCACCCTGTACTATACGTTCGGTATACCCGTATACAGAGGATCAGGGTGAATTTATTACTTTTTATTTATTTATTTTGTTTTGCTTGTTTCCGAGCTCGTTGATATTAGACTCGTATACCAAGGGCACCGCGCGTCGTTAACGACGACGACGGGGATGCAGTGACGTATTTGTACCAAGTTCCTTTTTAAAGCTTTTCAGGCAGACTGTTCTCCCTTAAATCCGCGGCGTCGCGACACCCTTAATTCAACTATTACGGAATAATCGTGATTCGCGCGTCGGGAGGATGAAAGTCGTGCGGATGCGAATTCGAAGCATTCGTTTTCACGGCTTTGTGAACGTTATCCTCTGTGCACGACAGTCCGATAGGGAAGTATGGATACTCGCGCTTATCGTCTCGTCTTCGTGGGACGACAACGCGACGTGTTTCGCGACGTGTTTCGCGATGATTGTGATGATTCTATTGAGAAATAATAGAAAGAAAAAAAGTGAATAAAGAAAGAAAAGGTGGGATTTTAAATTAGTGGACGGTGCGAAGCACAGAATAATATCGCTAGACGGTTGTTTCCCGGTCAACGTGGATATATTCCACGAAACCGGGAGGCTGTTGTCAGGAAGCTACGCCGAGTAACGTTTCTTCGGTCGGCGCGCGTCTCGGTCGATTCGATGTCGTCGAACCGTCGTAGAGGAGCCTCTTGGCTCGCGCTTTTGATCTGTAGCCGAGAATGTAAACGACGAATGTAAACGGCGAATGTAAACGGCCACACGAGACAATTACGTTTACAAAAGATTGTTTTACCTGCATATCAGTATCGCGAGAAGGCACGCGAAAGCCGTTACGATTCCGGCGACTCCGGCGACCACGAGCCACATCCCCGGCGGCAAGAGTCCCAGAAGTCTGGCGCCATTTCCACAATTGGCTTCGTCGTGACCGGAGGGACAGTGAACTCTCCCGTCGCACCAGAGGCTCGCGGCGATGCAAGCTCCGAGTTCCGGGCACTTGTGAACGCAATCCCCGTTTGGGATTGTTTCGTTGTCACCGGCTCCTCGACCACCGGGTAAACGAAGCTGTCTGTGAAGCGCGGAACGACTTTTCGATATTTCTAGCCAGGATGCTGCGGCTTGACCGGGTTCGCGAGCAACGAAATCGAGCAACAGCGCAGGCGGTCTCGGGGGACTCAGCCAACGTCCGTCCTCGACGTTGCTGCCGAGCCATTCCTCGGAGAAGACATGTACCGTGAATTCTCTAGCTCCGGGTTCGGCCGGGCACACGACTTTCAGAAGTTTCGCCGGCCATCCCGAGTACAGAAGAACTCTGTTGGTCGTAGGACACTTTGTCGTTGGATCCGAAGTATCCGAGGATCGTTGCTGCGTCGATGATCCCAAAGACGAGGACGAAACTCCGATGGAAGACGGAGACTCGAGGGGTAAAAACCAACCCCAGGTCAGTACGAAGAGAGATCTATTGTCGCGAGCCTCGACGAGCCACGGTAAACCCTCGCAATAAATATCCGGTCTCGAGAGAGGCGGAGCGACGAATCTAAGCTCACCGCCCTCTCCTCTGACTCTCTGTTTTCGAGGACACTCCGGTGCACGTACGAGCTCGAAGCTCGCGAAAAAGTAGAGCGTCTCGAAATCCTCGTGCGGCGCTTGACGATCGACGAGAAAATTTATCTCGAGAGCTCGGCCCGCTGAGATGTGGGTCAACGGTAGATGCGACGAGTTATCGCAGAGACACGCTCTCGGCAATCTCACGTCCCTCCATGGTACCTCGTAAAGGGTGAGCCTTGCATCCCTGGAGACGAGATCGCGAAGACATCTCGGTCGAGCCGTGTGAGGATCCGGCTCGCTCGCGCAATTTGTCGATTCACCGAGACTGACGTTGTGAATCGTCAAGCGTATCCTCTCACCTGGGGCGGCCTCGATTCTGTACGTACAGTCGAGTTTCGTTGCTCCGCCTCGGCCGAACAAACGAACGTCGCGAGGAGAAGTTATCTCGCCGGTTCTCGCTTTTCGCCACACTCTGCTGCAATTACCTTCGCCCCACGCCTCGCCGCCTTGAATCGTAGAAATAAATTCGTAGCGAGCCTGAATATGAAAACAAACAAACAAAGTTTCACCATTTGGCTATTAATGAATATATTATGAAAACTTGGAATTTTGTGAGAATGATTCGTGATGGAAGGTACCTACCTGGAAGTTGATGGTGCGCAGAGCAGTCCCCATCGGCGTCTCCATTCGTAGAGTAAAGGTCGAGGAGACAGTGAGATAACTCTCGTCCTCGGTACAGGGTCTCGTTGTTCTCGTTGCATTTCTCAGAGCCGCGTGAGCGCAAAGTTTGGGTGTATCGTCGCAGAGAGTCGCGATAGGTTGACCGGTACTCGAGGGACCGTCCCAGAGTGTCATTTTCACGGCACAGGGTGCGGACATCTCGGCGTTGATCTGAGAATTTCTCAATCTGCCGTTGTAAGTGACGTTGCTCTGTCGAACGACGCCCTCGTTGGTAAAATCGCGCTGCGAGTACGACGAAAAGTACAACCATACTCGATCACCGGCCGAGCCTCTTATATTCCAGGTACAAATCGAACCCTGAGGAAGCGTATGCTGAGGAGCTCGAAGGACGCCGCTTCGCTTGACGGTATCGTTGACGAAGAAATGGCAACCCTGAGAACCCCGGGCGTAGTCAAGACCGTCGGAATCCACGTAGACAACCGGAATCTCGAGTTCCAGACGCAGCGAGGAAGTACCGAGAGGTATTGCGAGCGGAGAGCTCCGAAATTCGATCAACATAGCCGGTCCACGCGCGGTTATACGTGGCAAAGGGCCGCCGCAATAAACCAGAAGAACAGAATCTTCCGGACGAGGTCCGTCCCGGAAGACCAGACGATCTTTCTCAGCTGGACAATCCTGCCAAACACTCGGACGACTCGCATTGCTGACGAAAGATACGTCCGAAGTCGACGGAGCAGACGCGGAAGAAGCGGAGGACGAAGACGATGCGGAAGACGAGGACGTCGAGGAAGACGCGAAGGACGTTCCTCGCACGAGTTGACTCCCGCCACCCGCACCCGCACCCGCTTTAACTGATATCATCGCGTGTTTGCACGTTGGTACGAATTTTTGTCTGACCGTTACGAGACAACTGGCGTTTCGAGGATACTCGCCGGGATAATTCGGACTCTGCACGCGGCATTGTTTCTTGTGGCATTCGTAAAAATTACGCGAACAATACGTTCCCGGTACTGGGGAGCCTCGTTCTATCGGTAGTTCAGGCTTACCGAGACGAGCGACAGCTTCGTTGCGAGAAACGAAACGATAACGCAGACGAAATTCAAAGGGGACCGTCGGGGGTGCGTGAAACAAACGTATCGAAGCCGTAACGGTGCTGGTCTCGCTGTAATAAGACGCGCGTCCCTCGCCGGCGCCGCACCACGATCCACCGGTGAACGGTCTTCCGAGCTCGGCTAACTGGAGCGAGCCTTCCGGACAGCTCGAGTAGAAAGGTTCGTTCGCTTTCGCGTCCAGTCGACCGACGCTGAAGGCATCCCATAACAATTGAACGAGTTCACCGTGGCCGTGGCCACCGGCGGTAAACGTTAAGTGGCATAGAAAAGGAAGGCGTCCCTCGATGGGACGTGGAAGATCCAATTTGTAAGTACGGCCCTCCCGACCGTGATAGGTACGATTACAGGGTGTACAGAGCTCCGGCTCGTCGCTTCCGTCGCCGCAATCGTCGCGTCCGTTGCAGTATAAATCAAGCGGTACGCAACGACCGTCGCGACAAGTAAATTCCGCCAATTCGCAATTTCCACCCCCGCCACCGTTCGCACTTGAAATCTCAGCGAGTCCCAATAATACGCTCGTCAGCAAGCTTATCCAAAACCTTCCTCTCTCACCTCCGTCCCCCGCATCGTCCGCGGCTATCCCCTGTAAATCAAACATCTTTCAAGACGATCGAGAAAAAAAAAAATACAAACTTCCAATGAAAATAACAATATCAGATTCCAACTTTGCCATATCTCATTCTTTTCAATTAAAATAGCAAATAGGTCAAAAGGAGAATACGTTCTCCGATATAATTTACCATAATCCACCGTGAGTCGTTGGCTCATCACAGGCCTCGCGAGATTAACGACACGTTTTTTCTCCCGGAGCAAGAATACGTCGAGTAGCGGCGGTAGGAGCGGTAGTCGCGACACGAGCAGCAGCCTTCCACTCGAGTCTTCGGATGATACATGTTGGTCGAGGCTGCTGCTGCTGCTGCTGCTTTATAATCACGGCTCGTGAGCATCGGGATCAGCAGCATCCGCGCTACGAGATCCGGCGCAAGTGCAACTACCGTTGCGTCTTGATCGTCGTGCTCGTCGCCGTCGCCGACGTCGTCGTCGTCGTCGTCGTCGTCGTTGTTACCACTACTGTCGACCGCCACCGTCACCACCCACTCACGAGCGCACTGGCTCACCCAGAGTTTACCTATATATAGGTAAAAATATATAACGCACGCGCTCGACCCAAGAACGACTGCAGCAGCAACGGCACCAGCAGTAGTGGCAGCCTCCACCCGTCTCCCTGGATTCGTGCAAAACCTTCGCACCCCTCAACCCCCGTACGTCTTTCGTTCGATCACATCATCAAACTGGAGGCGGCTAGAGTGGCGCGACGCTGTGTTTTCGGGTCACTGGCCGGAGGGTATCTCGTACGCGTTTGCACCACCGACCATGCATACAACGAGTAATTCCCTCGCAACCCCTCGGTTTCCTCGCGGTTAACAATGAATAAACAAAAAATAACAACAAGCTAAAAAAAGAAAAACGCCTATATACGCTCCCCCGTGTGTACACTCGCAATTTCTGAGACGCAGAGAGAGGCTGACGGGCGTTTATTGTTTCAACAAGGCGGTGGCATCGGAAACCGCCCCTAGGTATATGGAAAATCTATCGGAACGGACAAACCGATGGAACGGGTGTACGAGAACTCGGAAGTTTCCTCGTCCCGATGTTTCACATATGTATGAGTCGGTTGTCTCTTTTGGAGCACACCCTCGCGATGTACATACAGCGATGTATAGAGCAGCCAGGAAACCGAAGCAGGTACACATGTAGTATTGGAAATACTACTTTCCGGTTCCTCCGACACCGTCACTTCCGACGAGCGGAACGATGTTTGCGTCCCAGCTCCAGGAGGGGAAGAGCCTAACCGCGCGCCGCTCCTGGGCGTCGCGACGCCTCGATGGATCGATGCACGTCTCTGCACATACTTTTTCCTTGTGCTCGCCGAACGAAGCCGCTACTCGGCTTGTCCTCCCCGTCTCTTTTAACAGCGACGATTCTGCACGGACCGCGTGCGTAGTACAGCAAACTCCTCCACGAGTATGCTTTGCCCTATGCAGCAGCACCAGCAGCAGCGTGGTCCGAATCGCAGTGAAAATGGAAATGTATCGAGCATTATATATAGAACACATCGTATGGTCGATTCAGCTGTTTATTTTTCACTTTGATTTCCAAGTGTCGACGATAAATAGAAATTAAGGTCATGACTGTGGACTTGATTGATAAATACTTAAGGATACCGCGGTACCTACACGAAGGCGACGTGGGATCGCAGCCTAATGAACGAGATATTTATGTACAATGCGAAGAAAAATAAATGTGTACGGCATACGTTCACAATTGGTGGTAAAAATGTACTTGATTTTTTTTTCTTTTTTCTCTTCTTTTCGATGAATACTTGTCTTTTCTTCGGTCAGTCTTTAAAACTTATGCGTACAGTGGGATACGAACGAGGGACGGGGAATGTATATAAAAAAGAAAATGAGGATTACGAACGTGTACTTGTAACTTGTTCGCGGAGAGTCTCAGAACGCGTATCGCGTTCTAACATCTTCCAGTTTCTTCGAAACCTCCGAAGACGTTCGCTCCAAATCCGTTGCGATACTCGTGTGTTTCGCCGGTTCGATAGAATTAAATTGTTCACAAAGATCTCCGTCGATGACATTCTTTACGGGATAATAATACGATCTGAACGACAAATGATCCCGTCCGCACAACGGTGGATGTTCGTAACGCATGTGCATCTCCAAATGTTGGAAGAAATCGTGATCCTCGTGACTGGTGAATGGCACGAGAACTCCTACGGTTCCGCTGAGCGTCGTATATACGAGACTCTCGGAACCGCCGGGGATGAGCGTGGCTTTTTGCAATGACATGACCGTTTCTCCGATATGAAAACACGCGACTGTATCAGCTTTCTGACTCGCGCCGTTCAACAATCCTCGATCCCAGAGAGCTTTGTTTCCGGTCGGATCTTCGTCGACGTCGTCGTTTATTCCACTTGCGAGTCGCACCTGTTTTTCAAAGGAAATTCCTCAATTTTATACACATATTTTTTTTCGTATCCAATGGATCGCTTTATTAAAAGATTGTAAACTTACAACTGCGATATTCCCAAATTTGTCAGCCGTCGCGACGGTGTCGTAATCCAATACGCAGGTCGTCGTAATCCATCGAGGATGAGTGTCGTCCGCGAAAACAATGAGTTGATTCTCCTGACGTTTGTATCTGACCGCGTAAACGGATTCTTGTACGTCGCTCACGTAGATACGTTGACCTACCGCGGTTATCGAGACAACGGCGTTCGGTATGTGTTTGTTTTCGCACTTTCTCAACAATTTCTTTTTACCCATGTCGTAGAGTCTCAACATTCTACCGACACCGACGAGTACGCGACCCTGATACGAACAAATGGCGAGCGGTACCTCGTCGAGCGTCGTTTTGTGCATCAATTCCATACTCGTACAGTCGCCGTTGACTCTGAAAAGAAAATGCCAGTTTTGATTATCCCTCCGTGAATTTTGCGAATTATTTTTAAAAACAAATGTCTCTGCGAAACCTCAGCACTGCAGGGTTATCATCATTTTACAGATAGTGTGAATGTCATCATCGGTAACGAATGTCTTTCGAGTGATTTATATTATAAAAATTGTGAGAAACGTTTCTTACTTGTATGTGTAGAGATAACCGCCGTTGCTGATTCGCGGATTTAACTGATATTCCTTCGCAACGCCGACTATGAGGAACTGTTGATCGCCTTGATTCGCAAATCTCACCAGAGCCAAGCTACGATGAAAACAAAAAAAAGAATTAAAATTGATTCTAGAGAATAAAAATATCGATCGATAGGGAGGTCGCTGGGGAAAATTACCACAGAGCAGCATAATTCTGCTCGAGGCGATGAACCTCGAAGGTGTGACCCGTCGTAGGTGCCATGATCCTTATGAGGGAAGCCCAGAGACCGGGACCGGCTCTCGGCGCTCCGAAAACCGCTTCGTTGGGTTCTTCGGACAAGAAAGCTTCGGCCAATTCTCGAGCTACAGCGGCTTCCTCAGCTCCAGCGGCTTCTTGCATTTCTTCCGCCATTTGCAAACGTCTTTGTTGTTTAGTTTCTTCCGTGTACGCATTGTGTTCAGTCTCGATGATGAGGAGATGCGCGGAATCCGTGTGTATGGCAAATTTTCTCGGCGTATACTCGAGAGGAAAGCTGACTTGATTGAAAACTGCGCCTAATTTCTCGAGAGCCAAGATTCTCAATGTATTCGTCGATATAGCGACGATTCCTTCGGGACATTGTTCCGAACTGAAGCCCGATGCGAATTCGAGACTCTCGTAGGAAAGAGGCGTCAGATGAAAACGGTTCTGATAGTAATAACTCAGCCAGGATCTGCTGCTCATCGCGAGAACCGCTTGACTTCCTTGCATCATGATCCTGAAGAGTTTTACCGGGCGCGAACCGAGATAACGAGTTCGCGTATCCGCGAGATCGCCCGACAACGGATCGAGAACGGTTCTCAGTAAAACGCCGTTCTGAAGACCTAAAATCGATCGATGGCTCAGAATTAAAACTCGTCATTTTAACGGAAGATGAAAAAAAAAAAAACAAAGAAAATCTCGTCGATCGACGTTACCTATATTGAGGTAAAGACTGGATTGTTGGGGCGCAAGATCGTCCGAACTGTCCACGTCTTTCGCACCCATCTTTACGATGCAGAGACTCTCCGCGGCCGCTGGTAATGCTTGCATACTTCTCGGCGCGAGACAATCCGAAGGATCGAGCGATATAATTCTCACTGTATTATCTTGAAGACCAACAGCGAGGAACCAGGAACGTTGTTCGCCGGCCGCGACGTTTCCGAGCGCCATGCACATCACCTCCGACGGCATTTTTTTCCGTTCCGTGTATTCGTTGAGTTGTCCAGTCTGAAATAAAACATTTCGTTTTTTTCTTCAATTCTCGATTCGCCATCCAGAATTACACTGTGCAAGAATCGTCACTGTTCGCTCGTGACGCGCATCCACGAAATTTAATTATAAAATTCACCGGTGACAAGAGCCACGAACAAATATATATAATCTTTGCATCGTTTACGTCTCGGAGATTATTTGAGAAAGTTCTCCGAGAGAACATAAATGCAATATTTCACATTTGAAACAGAGAAACAAAGTGTAATTCATCAGATTTTTATACTCACTGGATCCATTTCGAAGTAAACGAGTTCTCCGCCTGTCAGGGCGATTACGACCTGACGCTGATTAACCGCACATTTTACAATTGTTTTCTTTCCCGGGGCTTTCCATTCGTTGACTCGCTTATCCGCTCGTATATGTCGAATTCCATCGGGATAAACCTGAATCGCGATACAAGCCACAACATTAATTTGACTTTTCCACCTTTATGGGTAGAAAATATTTTTCGACTACAAATGTCGAGGTTTTAATACCAGGAGCGTCGCGAAAATAATTCTAACGACTCTCCAACGATGCGATGACCAAACTTTATTTTAGCACTTTAATGCGACCGACGCGTGGATGACCAGGCGCCGTAGATACCGCAGTGCATTCGTTACTACTCATTAAAGCCCCGTGAATCAAACGAAAACAAACATCTATCTCACCTGAACGAGTGCGTCCTCACCGAGAGCCGAACAACTGAGAGTCGGAGTCGTACCGAGAAATCCGGAGTCTGTAACTTCTTCGACGGTCTCTCCAATGCTAAGCACAAGAGTCGCATTGACGAAGGACACAATGATGTACGCATCATATTCCTCTGTAACCGAAATCACAAATCTCGTATAGATTATACGGGGCTCTTTATTTTTCTTATTTGCAGTTGTTTTCAATTTTGTTTTCTCTCTCTTTCGAATTCGTGATCGAATTTTAGAAAAAGGCGGCGGTGCGCGCAGCATGGAACGAGCTCGCTGAGCGAGCCATCGAGCGCGTCGGTCATACTCGCTTTTCGTTTTTTTTGTTTCTTTTTGTTTTTTACTCGAACTGTGACCAAGTCCGATCCGAATCGACAAGGATCAATCCGTGCCTGAATTTTTATCGTTTCCTTTATTAATTCTTACCTCTTGATCATTCGGGAATCTGGTCGGTCAACCGTTAGCGCGCAGACAGCCTGAAAAGGAGAACTGGTGTTTGATAAGAGTGTATCAAGCCACCAGGTTCGTTATTATCTTTCATTTTTTTTTGTTTTTCTAAAAATTCCTCTGTTCCATATTTTTTTTTTTTTTTTTTTTTTTTTTTTTTTTTTTTTTTTTTTTTTTT
>JABMBT010017859.1:0-15184 GCA_018906895.1 Odontocolon sp. PSUC_FEM 10030002
TTTTTTTGGGGGGATCGAAAGAAGAGAGATTGCCGTTAGCGAATGCCGGAGCGAAGAATGGGAATGACACTCGGCAGATAATGAGACTGAGACTCATTCACCTGCCTCTCTGGATGTTCCTGACTTTTCGAGGACGAGAAAGATAAAAGAAAAAATCTCGAAGAGGAAACGTTGGGATTTTTTTTGTTTAATATTCTTTTTGGGGATTTGTTTTGTTAAATTTAGGTGAAAAGGTAAAAAGGAGATTGTGGGTGTGTCCTTTTGATTTGCGGGGTCTTATCGATACCGGAATTGACTAATTGGAAGTCCGGAGGATCTGTGAATTTATGCGGAGACGACTTGGGAGTCGGTGAAACATCTGCCCGATTGCTTGGACTCTCTCGTATAAGATCTTTCGCAGCATCCTTTCCTCCTTCTGTCCGCAGCGCTCTGCCCTCGAGGAATCTACTTCTATATCCGATTGCCAGAGCGATCATACATATTAATAGGATCTCGGATGCTGCCTGGAGCTTCTCGTTTCTCTCCCCGAGTTCCTAACGGAACTGATTGTGGACCCGTAAGAAAGAAACGCTCGATCTTCGAGATGATCATCCAACAAAAAAATAAGTTCTCCCAAAGATCGAGAAATCGATCAATTTCAAAAATATATAAATTGATAATTTTTTTTGATCAATTTATAAATTCTATCCAAATTACACAATTTTCCTGAACATTAAATATTCTTCCCAATTATTGACATTTTTCAGTGCCAAATTCATCGTTTAGAAAAAATTCATAAAAATGCCAAAAATTCTTGCATCTCTTTGAATGGCCAATAACTGTACCATTTCCCAACTCTCGTGGGGGTCTGACGAGAACCTCCCGGCGACGTGGAAAGTCTCGAGGAATGCGTAATTCCAAGGCCTCGAAGGCCGCGTCGCTCACAGAGCGAGATAACTTTGCGACTGAGGTACGGAGAGTCCGATATATATTCGCTTCTGGTTCTTGATGCTGGGAGAATATCTTTCAAGATCCCGGAAGATTCCCAGTTCCAACTCTTGGTATATATATACAAGTTGCATCTGCAACGTTCCTCTTGCTCCCATGATATTCCATCGAGCTCGCGCGCCGCCACTTTATATATTTTATTATCTTCATCGTATTCCAACTTTTCAATGCGAATCGTTCCTCGTATATTTTCCTATCCCGATAGTTTCTTATATTACCTATGAATACCGACAAATTATTGTGAATGACAAACATTAAATTTACACGATATATAGATTTATCAGAAAATTGCGACTACAGATAGGAGAAAGGAAAGATTCTTGGATTATTAGATATCTTATTTATCTCTGGTGAACGCGAATCGATCGAAGTATCAGGTACATATACGATGTACATCGAAGCTGTCGCGCACGTCCAGTGAAAATTACTTTTCTCAAGGAAAAAGGAAAAAAGATGCGATTTTGCAGGTACGCAGCATCTCGCTCTTTCTCTGAATCGGTCGCTACGGTATTCCTCGTGCAATTTATATGTAACCACTCGGGGCGACTTGATGTATGGGATATAAGCGAGAGAGTGCGTGACCGTGCGTGACCGAGTTGAGAGAATCTCGCGTGCACCGGGCTAGCCATCGTTTTCGTATTCGTCTTGTTCTTCATCGTCTTCGTCGTCGAAGATCTCTCGAGTGAGTCGTTTCTCTCATCCATTAAGAAAAATATCTGTTAACAAGGCTCCCTGGTCTCTTTATCAATTTCTTTTTTTCATTGACATTTTTTTTATGATTTTGTTCTCGAATTATTCTTCGTAATGGAGAAATTCTGTCAAGACTCCCAGAATTCACATAAAAAATAAATAGAGTAAACAAAGGGTTAAAAGGGGTTGTTTATTTTTCTCTCTTCATTTTTGTTGATTACGAGTCAAGCCTCGGATTTTTCTCCTAATATCAAATCGTCCTTGTAATACGCCACTCGAGATATCACGTGAGGGACAATGAAGTATCGGGGAATGACACTCAACTCGGAAGAAGAGCCCTTTTTCTCCTAGTAGAGTAGAGTTCGCGTGCAGAGAGAAAGAAAGAGAAACCTTCCGAGTGACGAATGGGCCACCTGTCATATCGCTTACGCGACGAGAGGGTGCCCCAGCGATAAATAATCGTTCTCCTTGAAGAGAGAGGGAAAAAAAATAATGGGGAAAGGTCGTAGCACGAAGAGTTGAAACTATAGTAATAACCGAATATATGTGTAGGTATACACTGAGACACCATTCGTTTCCTGCGTGCTATAACACATTTGTGCAATCACCTACTCGAGTGACCGCAGTCTGCAACAACTAGACTCTTTCTTTCTCAGCATGTCAACGGTATAACACTCTCAGACAAATAATATGATGATATAGTAAAAATAATCTCGAGAGACAATTGACGGGATAATTTACAATGTAAAGAACATTACGTTTTCCGTATTCCATTCGGTAAGTATAGACTGCACGTCTAATGCCAACTATGGAATAGGATGGGATTTGGTTAGGATGTGGTATAGGAAGGATAATGCAGTGACGAATACTCACGTACATCGTATTTTCCTGGTCCCTCGTCGTATAGTGGCTATTGCGGGTAAATAGGTAATGTTGCAGCGAACGGCGGCGGGGGGAACGTGATATCCATTTCATAACACCCACAAAGAGTCACCGTGTGAACGCAATCACGGTCTGAGTTGTTACGTAACGCCTGTTCTGGCGAGAGAACCGCGTCGTTAGGTCGCCACTCGGTGCGCCTTGGAATTCGCCCGCACCGAGACGATGCTGTTACAAGTATAACCGAGCCACGAGTGTCTAGCTACTTTTACAGTCATTCCGGTTGGTTAGTAACGTCACCGGATAGGTCTGATTCTCATGATTGGTACACATGATTTTTGTCAACATCTAATATTCTCATTTACCACTTTGAGAATTTTCCTTATCATTGAACCAGGATCGCAGTTGACATTTCTAGCTGCGTTGCCTAGATAAAAGTCGATAGTTTTATTATTACTAGAAAACCAGAGAAAGACTCCTGTGGCGATGGAATTGCTAACGGTGTTCAGAAGCGAGAATATAAGAAACGAAGTGAACACTTGGTGTCCCGTCGTGTTTGCACCGCTGGGTATCGTAGTTCTCGTCGTTTGACCATAGACGGGATAACGATCGAATAATCTGCGTATATATGCATCGCTCTTCAAAGCATTGGACGCTGCGCGTTACACTTTACCCCATGTGCATGCGAGATAATCGTGCTCGTTGCTGTTAAACGGCTGGTTTAATTCTCAGATAACATTGGCCCAGCCCCCCCGTGTATTTTATTTTCTTTATGTTATTCTAATTCCAAGTATCTCACACTTTCTCAGGTGCATTTTCGCTTCGATACTAAATGCAACATCGGACATGACGTACTAAAGAGAGCATACTTAGCTTGCTACTATAAATTAGCAGAATCTAGAGTTCACATATGTGTAGCGAGTGGCCCCATTGAAACATTGCCAATTGCTAGTTATTGCCATCCAGACATCTTTTTCTACATCTAATGGTTTTGATGGACCGATTATTAAAACATGGCCAATCATTGATGAGCAACGAGCCATTCCATTGCTTGCTCCAGGTGCCTGATGCCTGTACTTAGTTTGATACTATAACCTAGCTGAAGGCAGACTTCACATTTGTGTAGCGAGTGGCCCTTTGAAACATTGCCAATTGCTATTTATTGGCATCCAGACATCTTTTTCTATGTAATGGTTTTGATGGACCGATTATTAAAGCATGGCCAATCATTGATGAGCAACGAGTCTCTCCATTGCTTGATCCAGGTGCCTGATGCCTGTATCTAGAAAAGATGCTGCGGCTATTGAGGATCTCAGCTTGGCAAGGCCTCCCCTAACATGTTCACGATCGAAGGAAAAGCAGAAGAAGCAGAAATCTGCAGCAGAAACAGAGCGTGCGTGCACCTCAACGACGTGCGGCTATACCAATTGCGGATTTAAACTCCGGTTCCGTAGAACATACAAGATCTGATCTTATGGTGTGTCCTGCAGCAGTTACGATACGAGGGTAACTACAAAGTGTAAGCACCAACAGCAGCAAAACAGCGAGAGTGCACGAATTCCACCGATGGTGTTAACCCGCGGCACCTTCTACTTTTATACTTTTTTCTTTTCAGGATCTTCTTCTTCTTATTCTTCAATCGGTTACTGGCGCTCTGTTGCTTTGGTCTTCGTCTTGTTAGCTTCTATTCCTGTACCTTTTTTTCTCCATTCGTGTTCCTACTTCAACACCATCTTCAGCAGAATCCACTTCTTCTTCTTCTTCTTCTTCTTCTTCTTCTTCCTCTTCCTCTTTTTCCTCATTTTCTTTTCCGATTACACGAGAAGTTAACCTGGTATACCTACACCTCTACTGTGCTGTCAGCAAGAAGCCCTTTCAACATCTAGCACGAGCTACCTTGGTGCATATCCATACTCTCGGTGGCCGGATTTCAAATCGCAACTCTGTCGATGTTGGTCTTTGCCGGCATCGATGTGGTGTGACTAACATAAATTTTCTTCACTCTCGCCACACACGTATTGCACTTTGATACGCCGACGGTGTAACTTAATATTGGTACCATAGATCTAATGTATGTCCGGTATTCATATCAGCATTTATGAACGTTATGTCTGTGGATCGTGCATTACATCTAAAAGCTTGTAAATACCATAGCTATTTTTTTTCTGATTAATTAAAACTAAAAGACAATTCGAAATTCATATGTTTCATTGACAATCAGAAATCGAATTAAATAGGAAAAAAATAGTCAAGATATAATGTAGAACAATTCAGGCGCGAAGGAGTTCACAGCTTGGACGGAAGGTGAAAGCTACGAGCACGAGGAGTTTAACACGCTCCCAGCATTATTACACCGTGCACTGTGCTCGCGCGAAAAGACAATGGTTTGCCTGTCCTCGTTGGACAATGGTACTGACCTAAGATCGAGCGAGGGAGTGAGCGAGGTAACGTACTTTGCTCTTATATGGATAATATCGTTATCGTTCGATATTTATCGCTCGTTCCCTCCCAAGAGTATATTCTGAAATCGTGAGGGATAAATATCACGGCCAATCCCTCGTAAAGTCGCCAGCTCACCGTACATTTACCACCACAATTTTTCCAATAATATTCCGATGATATAATTCTCAAGATTTATTAACGTATTATAACATCGTCGTATCTAATGATTATGAAGTGCTATAATTTTCTCTCGATATCATTCAATCGTGTTAACGTATGTTTCAGCATCGCAGAGAATTCCAGGCATTTATTTTTATCAGCGCATTAAAAAAAAAGAAAAGAAAATCTATCGGCGATTGATCTTTGGTAACCTTAAAAAAGGATCATAACAATTGTTATGCAAAAATCGAAGATGAACCGAGCGCCCGATCTATGTATCTTGTTTATCTCGTTTCGCAGCTTCTGTCTGGGGACCAACGTAGCATCGGGTAACCTTGCTGGCAGGTCTCGGGGATGACAGCAGTCGCTTTGTCTACGCTGGGTCGTCCTCGTCCTCGCGAGCAACAACAATTCCTCCTCTTCGTTCTTCTCCGGACATTGATTCATCCTCGCGTCCGTGCCAGGACTTCCACAAACGTTCTGGGCATCTCTCGGTAGCTTACCCGTGAGTCGTCCCTCGCACACACGAGACACAGAAAGATCCGCGAAGCGGTCACATTCGTGCGGATTACATGCGAGTAACAGCGATAGACACCGAGGGCGCTCATCTCACTCGCGCTCGACCAACCGATAGCAATCGCCAGAAAGCAACAGCAGCAACACAGCGCAAAGTCACTGAGTCTGTTTTGAGCAACGAGATAGACGAATAGCGTGCACAGATGCCGAGGTGCTCGATCCCACGCACTCACCTTCTCGTCGCGTCATTAATCCACAACGCGCATTATAGTATCTATAATACTCGTCGACGGGCGCAAGATATTAACGCAAAGGTTAAACCAACGCTTTTCACGCTTGGCCACCCGCGTGCCCCGAAGCGGGCGACACTCTCTCGATTACCGTGTATATCCTGCGTTCCTCCTCTCTCTGTTCGACTTTCCATCGAGTTTAAAAAGATTTGTCTCGTCTACGTTCACCCGGACATTCCCACGCATATTGCAACTGGTCATCTATATACTTTTTTTTTAAATCTATCTATATTTTCATTTCGCGATTCTGCTTAAGTATAGACATGCCGATAGGGACTAATTAGTCGACGGTTATCAATTTTCATCTAAAGACTGTTTGGTACGATATACATATATATAGTTACTATGATTACACAAGAACGCAGCACCAACGGGACATTCATTGGCAACAAAGTATAAACATACATTTTTTTATCCAATGTTTATAAGTTATAGCTGTTAATGAGAGGGTCATTCAGACCGGTCGTTCCTAGTGGATTAATTAATAATATATATAGATATATATCCATATTAATTAACGGGTTTTCCCATTAGAAGTCTTGGTCTCTATACGTCAGATTGGACGAAGGACGTTGGAAATCGCGGAATGAGAGTCGCGCAGCATTAAAAAATTAATGCTCAACAAGTTTCCGCGTCTTAGGAGTGGTTCGTGCAAAACGTAACATACACAAGGAATGAAAATTTATAGTTGCGCGTATTCATAAGCTCGCGCGAGTAGATGTCAGACTGGGGCCACGCAAGGATCTCTCGGACTTTGCGAGAAGTCTCTTTTTCTCTCGTTCCGCGGTTCGCATTTAAGCGTTACGCGTCGTTGCTGTTGAACGTATGTTTGCGTTTTGTGAAATTCCAATGATATTACGCGAGCCATAGCGAAGCTAGTCACGGGTTAAAATCCGTGACTGTTCGCAACGCCACTCGGTGTGACATTAAAAGTTTGTCGCGGTCTTGGGAAGATTTATCACACGTGAATCGCTGGACCACCCATCAAGCTCACGAGACATAAATAATCCAACTGTTCGTGCATGAGAATTTAATGCATCAATTACGTTGAAAGTACAGATGTAATTAGATTAAAAATGCCATCCTCAATTAATTGCCTTCCATTCAATTATCAAGATCATACATAATACAACGTGAAAAAAAATTAATATAATAAAGAGGGAAAGACCGATAAAAAAAAGTTTAATTCTCCTGAATTACTTTTCTTGATTGTCTCGAGCAATCCAGAAAAAAAAATGTTGCTCTTACAAGATCCTGTGTACGATATGTAATGCTCGTATCGTGCTGAATGATCGTTTCACCCTTATCTCATTCCCATTCGTTGCGCGAATATATACGATGCAGATATTAATTAAGGAGCACCATCGTATTAATACGCTCGCTCTTGCGATATACGATCATGCATATTCTCCGATGTACTCCTTACATTGTTGCCAACTTCCTTCTATACAAACTATAAAGCTCACCGAGGCACGCGACGCAGAGAGGAACTACAAACAGCCTTAGACAGTATTTTTATCTTTTACTCCGTTAAGAAGGATTTTAATCTAAGATGGAACCCAAGCCGCCGAATGGATTTCTGAAACGTGAAACCTGGGCTCATTGTAGTGGCGAAGTACTGAAGTGGTTACACACACACACACATCTTTAGACACTTACACATGTATGTACATATATGTTGACATATAAGGTCTACTATCCTCATGCAACGTGGGTCGCGAGAGGTCATACGCAAAGTGGAAGAGAATAGTTGTGTTCTACGACGAAGAATAATCCAAGACGATGAAACTCTGAACGCGGGGACCGGCAAAGCGGAATAGTCCATTTAACCCGGGCGGGTTAGCTCGTATCGTGATTCTTCGTCCTGGCGAACGCGAGCTTCTTATCACTTTGAGGTACGTGAATGTCCTGGACGTGGGTGTGGCGAAAGGAGCGCGCCCGTACGATTCTACGACAGCAAACTAAGACGACGCATCGTCCACCCGTACGTGAAACATCGTCGTCCTCTCTTCTCCTAACGTACCAAAGGCCGATTTTACCGTAAGCAGAGCTCTCGCGTTACACCATCAAGAATCAGTGTGTACATCGTACACTTACTACGCGTTGCTTCGCGATAAAGTATATTTATAAGGAAATTTTTTTTATTGTCAACCGAGGAATGTTTATAGGTGTTTGTAACACGTACAGACATCTCGATTTATCGATTGAGATAATACCGAGGGACAAGTTATTCATCGAATATTACAGATACAGATGTTAAACTAAAAGTGCATAAGAGACACGTACTAAACGAGTGGATAATTTTATCGATCGTTAAGTCACGAATCGAGGGAAATATAAATGCAAAATAAGATACAAGTATAAATTTCGTAACTTAACTATCGATAAAGTTATCAATTTGGATACAATAGACATGTTTAAAATTAGGTGCAATTTAAATTGACGTTCCTCGTTGATAATTTGTTTTGGTTTATTCTTGTCAGACATTTTTCAAGTAGTGCACCGAAATAGAACTTTTGCATCATAATGGTATTGTTATGGTACAGATCATAAATACTTTTCTTAATATTTCGTTTTGGGAAGCTTTGCCTGAAATTTTTCATGTCGTGCACCCAGAGTCAAGCTTCCTTATAGTAAGATCGTGACTACACCATGGTTATTCCCGTATAAGTATATATCTTGGTTGAAGTCGAGGAATACGGTTAGATGGCCCGAGAGTGTCACCTGCAGGTGCAACCAGCTGCTGCTGTTTCTGCTCTTGGTTAGAGCGCAGTCAGCAGGACACCTAAGAAGGCGGCGACGTCGGTTGCGGTTTCCTTGGGATCTTGCGCTTTATAATTAGTTGGTGAGATGCGCCGCGTGCACCTCCGATAGTTTGCAGGTCGCAAAGACATTCCTGAATGGTGTGCATCGTGAACGCCATTGGTTGCCTCAACGAACCCGTTAAGTGACATCGCTGGACTACGTGTAACATTGCATAGAGATCCCACTTTCGCAGGAAGGTCGATGCTCGCACCACGCAACTATCCAATTATCTCCTCGACAATTAAGCCAGGCTTCGATGCAAACTTAACGATGCTTCAACGAGGCGATCGTCCATGAAGTCTCGAATACACGGTCTCCACTTATAGCAGCTCATTCGTGTCTACCCGAAGGCAATTTTTAGCTTGTCGATTCTCTTCGCCCGTGCCAATAACGCCACACTATATCTACAATCATGTACATCAACATAGAAACTAATGCCTTATGATGGTACGAGACTTGACGTAACTTTGTTCCCAATTCAAAACTGATAATTGCAAGAGATTCTTTGTTAATTCTTCAATCCAAAGAATTTTTAAATAATTGCAGAATTTTCCATCTAATTTTTTTTTTCAACTCGCAGTCATATTACGAATACAATGTTAGGACAGTAACATAACATTTAAAAATTGATAATTTATTGATATTATCGTTGATGTAACATCGTGCATGTTAGAGATAAATCGTGCGAAGGCGTTTTCGAATGATGTTTCATGTCCTGCTCTATCTGCATATCGACATTTTTTTCCACCGAGCATTCGTACAGATCTAATCTCATATGAAGCGAACGAGAGTCTTGGTGAGCATAGTGTTGGAAAAGGTGCCAGCACGACCAGAAAGCTTCGTTCTTCTTCTTATTCTTCTTCATCTTCTTCGTATTTACCGGGGATAGATGGTGAATAGTACAGAAGAGAATACTATACCGAGGCATGAATTTACAGTACGTACGTATTACGTATGTAGGTATACGTACTTTTGGTGTTGGATCGTCGAAAGAAGAGATGGAAAGGGTGAGGCACATGCAGACTCGCTGGCTGACCAGCCGCTCCCCGGTAAACCAGAGAGAAGTTCTATAAGACGCTATCAAACGCACATCTTCCGCTATCGCACCGGTGAATGCGCGATGTGGATGGTCAACAACCTCTTTACCCTCTTGCGAGCAACACGCGCGAGCGCGCGTCTTATCCCACTTAAATATAATAATATCTCAGCGCAAGAAACGGACGGTACCGTTCGCCCGCGGAAGTTTCTCTTCTCTTATGCGAGACCAAAGTGTTGGACACATCATTGCGATTCAAAGATCCGAAGAGTTTGTATCTCCGATGATTTGATGAGGGTGAAGAAATTACGATCATTTCGTGTTTTGTTGCACTCTAACATTTGGAAAAGTGGGACACATTTTTTGGGATGCTGATCAATCATTGCATTGCTATTCAAATGAATAGCAATGCAATTCAAATGAATAGCAATGCAATTCAAATGAATAGCAATGCTATTCAAGAGTTTGGGGTATCAGGTTGTTACTTTGATCTGTTGATTAGGATCAGCTAAACGTGTACCTTGCACACCATCATAACAATCGAATGCAAAGAACTGCCCTATAAAATGGTCCATTTGTGCTGATGAATGTTGAAGCGAGGTGCAATGTACATCTCGTCGTCACTTTACATCTTCGGATCTCATCTTCTCTGGTTTTCGTTCCTTTACTCTTTATCTCGTGTTATCCCACTGCTGTTGTTGGTTCTCTTGAATTACCATACCCGACGGATTATCTTTCGGACGCAAAACATCTCCATCGAGGACGTGCCGCGAAGCTTTGCTCTGGACCACGCGGGGGTAATCTGATAAGCGAATTAAGATTAGCTTGCTTCTGATGAGCCGCTAAGTGAAAGAGTTCATCTCCTCTGGTCCTGACGCATACTTTATGCAATTTGCATATAAAAAACGTTCGGTTGACAAGCTGCTGGAAACTTGACTGACGAAGACTCCCTTTTCGTCTTTACACTCAGATATGGATCATCGCAAAAAAATCATTCGACAAGATCGTTATGGATCAGGAAAAATAAATCAGTCTCCAGAAGTCCACGAAAAGTGAAAGTACATAAAGTAACATTTATATATCATCGCTGTTTTTAATAGAAGCAATTTTCTTCATCCAAAACGCACTTTACGTCGCTCGTGATGAACAAAATTTATTAGACGATACAGAGTTTCGTTTATTTGTAACACTCTATAATGTATGAGGAAACTAGAATCGTCTTGAGAGTCTCGAGGATCTGGAGAAAGTCCAGCATACGTGTGATGACTCGGTGATGCAGTTCGATATCCCAGCCTCCCGTCAAATTTCCATTAATGACTCATATCTTTTTATTTTTCTTGATCTCTTCCAGTCTTTAAATTTATTTCCATCCACGCGCGTTTGACGACTAACTGAAGCTGTAAATGAATTAATCGCGTGCGTTACTTCGGTTTGAACGAACTGCTCGACTTATATTCGCTGTGATATCGTCTGAACTTTCCACGTTGGATGCATACACGAACCTAAATATCGTAACGTCGAGAATCATTTATAGATGCTCGGACGCTCGCACGCGCCTTAAGGCTTTCGGATAAATTAGATAAGCTTGCGAAAGTGTCCACGTTCCCACGAACGACGAACGCAGGCAAAATTTACGATATATGTCACCTAACAAACTCGTTCGTTTCACTCGGTCCCTTTCGACCCGAGATCGCTTCCAACGGCTCTCTCGCATCCAGGATCGCTTCTCCAGCATCTCAACGACTTCACTTACGTATTAGGATATACCAAACTTTTTTTTGCAGTTTGTATATACGGATGTACACACGCAACCAACGAGTATACAGGACTATGAAGCTCTTTGGTCAATACGTAGTCGAGTCTCTGAAATTTTACGACGTTTCAGAGAGTGAGTGAGGAAAAACGAACGGTTCGCATCGAGAAAACGAGCATCGTGAGGCTGCTGTAAAATATCTTGCGGGATCACTCGATCCGTTGAGCAGAAGCCCATCACAATCCGCAACATCAATGGCTTGTCCTGCTGTGCTTCGACGCGATCTCACGTTCGGGACTTAAGCGATCGAAATATAAAAAGATAAAATAGCTCGCTCGCGCGACGACGTGGACGACTCCGTGCCGAAAGGATAACTTTCACCGTTCTTCGATGATCGTCGTTTGCCAGCTAACGTCTCTCGTTCGACGACCGCGTCTCGGGTCATCCGCGATGCGCTCGTTGTTCTCGGTTCGATCGTGACGAGATCGGGAGGCCCTTCTCCGCCTGCTCCTCCGTCCCTCTTTCACTCTTTGCTATGGTTGAATGTTTTTTTTTTTTGGTGTGAGTAAGATCTTATTTCTTGAGCTCAATCGATCGTGGCACCATTTCATGCTGTTTGGGTCTTATTTTTATCTTTTCTTACGGTTAGGTCTCTCCGATGGGAAATTTTCTACAGATTACGAATATCATATACATTTTCCCGAAATCCAAATGGATGATATGAAAACGTCGGAAAAACTATATTTAAACAAAATTTACTCTGCATTAGGAAAGAGCTCTACGATCGTATACTTGACTCGAATCTCACCTTGCTGCCCTCTCTAATTAGTCGACAAGATACACCACAATTGTAAGCTCTATCGAGAATCCAAGAAAAACAGTGACAGATCGAAAATGTCAGATCCGCGACTGACTCCATCCTGGTACAACAATATACCATAAATTCAAACGTCATCAATGAACTTGTTGTCTCCATCCGTTGCAATTTAGATCTCAATAAGAACCTCACGAGTATAGATGTACAGTCTCGGTTTGTTGCGAATGTCAGAAGAAGACTCCGCAGAAAATAATTCTGCTGACTTCGCAAAAGCGAACTGTTAGACAGTGTCATCTGGCTACGACGTTGCATGACCAAAGCGTTATAATAGTAAAGAGCAAAAGGCACTTGCTCCTTCGCAATCACGAGGGCATGCAAGGTTTCGACCTCAACCGGAGTAAAGTCTCGAGTCTCTCGACTCTCGTGACGAGATGACGAGGTCTGGCAAAACTCACTGACCAGCTTTTAACTCGCTCGTTTCTCGAGTTAAACTTTCTAGTTCTATGCGAATGTTATTCCGACCAACTCGGGTCATCTCGTCATGGTGACACGACAATCATTACCAGGCATCGCACGAGACCAGAAACTCGGTACTCGGAAACTCTCAACCGTTCCCCATTGTCTCCGTAATAGAAGTGTAGGTACCCGGAAGCGTTATATATATATACACATATATATCCAGAACTATATAAGCGTGCAACTGACCAACTCAGCATCCACTTGGACAACGGTCAACGACGTGACGTATTTTAATCACGTACCGATTCGCTTCTCTCCACCACTTTAGAAAGGTATCTCTCGGCGACCCTCGAGTTTCTTATCAAAATCGTGCACACTTTTTAGGAATTAAAACCTCGTTGAAAACCTTATCCATTGTTTCCTGGTCTCTGGATACCATTAAATTAACCATTTTGTAGGTTTAAGTGATACACGATACAACATTGCGCGATAAGACACTGTATAGTTATATTATGATAAAGCTTAGAGTCATCGGAGGCTCCTCGCACGCCCTCCGGGTCAAGGCAAACATCTATTCGCTCCTGATGTATCTGCAAGTACGTTGGTCATCCGACAGTCTTGCTACTCACGCTTCGAGATGAAGTACCTTCTTATACGGAGGCTGATTAAAATTTTTTAATATCGATCCTCGCACATAAATTAATCAAAATATCTCTCCCAGTCTCTATCCCACATTATTTCTCTCTACTTTAGTAACCTGAAGGTAACTGAGAAATTCCCACAATTTTCAACGAGTCTCTTTTCCTGATCTCGTAGCTTAAGAAATTTGTTATCCCGGTTGGAATTCCTCAACTTACCAGAGACCGTTGGATCTCGGCATATTTCCTTCTATATACGCAAATACTGAGTGTAACATCTATCGTCGAGACTCTCAGGACATGTATAAGTTTAAAGCAACCGACTAGTCCAAGGATGTGAAGAGAAACGCGTATACTAAGATTTCACGGGAAAGGTGCTCCTCCTACATCGTTGGAGAGTTGGTAAGCGAAGGAACTAAAGGTTGGATACTCGGAGCGGTCTGGCGCGTCGTATAACAGAAACCACTTGACAGCTGTCACCTTCCAAGCGGGCGACAAGACACGGGGACACGGTGATTCATACTCGACGCCACGTTGAACGCGGGGTAAAAGGTGGACCGGACAAACGAACGAGTAGGAGAAAGAAAGAAGTCAAAGAAAAACGTAAAAAAAAAAGGAGAAGAAGAAGAAGAAGATGAAGAAGAAGAAGGCAAGGAGGCCACCGCCACCGCGGGGGAGCTCGCGGGGGCGTGGACGATGGGATCCTGTGACTTTCTGTCAGGACTTCTCCTGGAGGTACGCATGCCGCGAGTTGACATCCGACCGAGGAGATTTAATCGCGCGTACTCTTGCCAGCCACGAAGCCAAGATCGTGCCGAGTCAACCGGGACACCAGAAATCTCTACGTCGCTGCGATGCCATCGGTATTCGAAGTTCGAGAACTTTGGACAGTTTAGCTTGAATCATATGTGCAATATACGTATATAAAAGGTCAACCAGGGTAATTGTGACAGTTTCAATATAATTGTGATAGCGATGTTTTGTTAAAAAAATAATATTGATCGACTATTTTTTTTGATTTATGATTACCCCAAATTGATTGCTGCTTTTATGAAATTGGGATTTGTTATGTAATGTTTGGAATATCTGGTGCAATTTTGACGTAGTTTTGACATTGCTATTTGTGTGGAACTATATAGACAAATCATTTCGATGTTAATCTTGACACTACATTTTTAATAATATAGGTATATAAAAATGTATATTTCTATTGATGTGATAAGATTTGGCGATGTTTGATCAGCTCAGATTGTGTAACTTTGATTAGTCTCTGTATATGACAGAATCGAGAAGGATAAGAATGAGAAATGTATCTTATTTCTGCCTTTCTCTCATTCTCGTCGTCCTGCCACCGCATCTAATGGAATTACTTTGGCGCAATGACACAGCGATTACGAAATTGCACGAGGCTTCATTCATCCGGGTAGTCTTGGGTGTGACTGCCGCTCGTCGATTATTTCCCCCCTTCGTTGTATTACCGAGAGAAGATTCTGAGCTCGTTTGCTCGTTCATTTCTACGTGCGCGCCCAACACAGAGACAAATGACGAGCCTGCCAAAGATTAACGAGCTCTCACGAAATTGGAAGGTGCTCGCAGAAGTATTCAGCTTATAACTAATAACTATTACCAATACAATAATAATAATATTTAACTGCGAGTTTTAATCGGAATAATCCAAAATGATTTAAAAAATTGAGAAAAAAAAATATACCT
>JABMBT010017969.1:0-15159 GCA_018906895.1 Odontocolon sp. PSUC_FEM 10030002
ATTTGAATAAGATACATCGGTAAGGAGTTCCTAAAATTATTCTGGGAGCAACAGAGTTGAAGCATGTATTTCCTAATCAAGATCCGCCTCGGATTATTTATTACTTTAGAAGTCTGAACGTTGGCTATGAAAAAGATCTCCTTGCACCTCTAGCGGCATTTCCGCCTGGTGACCCGACGTCTTTATACCACTTCAGCGAAGTAACGAGATTAAGGAGCATAAAGTAACGAAGGAGAAGAAGCAGAAGAACAAGAACTGGGTGAAACCGGAGATGCGCAAAATTTCGCAGCCAGTTCCACGTGCTCAAATTAAAATGCATCAGATTGTTCGTCGCTTTATTACGTATCACGTGGCGTCGCCGGTTCTTTATTTTCTCCCCGCAGCCGTCACAACGTAAAGATAAGTGCGTCGTCGTCGTCGTCGTCGTCGTTCCGTGACCCCCGGAGACTCGACCCTGGACTGCGTCCCAGGATATTTATCCGGCAATCCTCTCTACTCAGCTCACGTGGGCTTCTTATTTTTCTCAAGGACAACATTATTCAAAATTTAATTATGGAACATATCAGAGAAAGAGAAGAAACGTCGGGCGCGGGTCTGCGGATAAGAAGAACGATAAATCTGATCCTTGTCCAGAGTCTCCGCAGGCCGACGCTAGTGCACGGCCAGACAAATGTACGACGAATTAAAATGCATCACGCGTTTTACCCGGGCGAGTGCGCAAATGCACCGCCCGCCGCGCACCGTCCGGGCCACTTGGCGCGTTCGCCCTTGAAGACAATGGGGGTGACCCCGACTGCGACACCCCAAGGCCATCTTCTTACTCGCTACTGTGACGCGTATAGTTCGGAACGGGCGCGGTTTTTCTCCGCCTTCTTCTTACGTATCTCCTTGTTTCCTCGCTTGTAGAATCGTGCCGCACGCGTTGCCATAATTCAACCAGTTTATTATCCCGTGACGGGAGTGAACGAGACCGAACGGCTCGAATGCCGTCACCGTAAGCAAATGAGACGATTCGCATGGACGCGATTCACGATCGTGCCGCAGAGAGAAGATCAGAAACATAGGATGAGGACCAAGCCGATTGAGAGATACATTCAGCTTGGACTTGTGAAGAGCCTCGAGCTTTCCTATCAACTCAACTCAATTCTCAGCTCAGCTCTGAGAATTCTCGCGGGACAGGATCTCAACTCCGCTCGCCGTATTTGGCGAGTTAGCCTCCAACCGTCTTCGCGAGGGCGGTCTCGTTTTCACGATCTCATACTCGAGAGCACCAGCCACCGACTCCTTTAGGTCTTTGGAACTGTCTCAGCGTATGAGGATATTCCGGGGAGCCTCATGCACATGTGACAGTAGACTGTCCATGCCCGGTTAAATTGACGGAGTCGCTATAATTTCTGCTGGAATAGTGATGTACGGTTCATTGATGAAATAGATTGTTTTGTAGTACCATCGAACAATTAATCAAGCAATTAACTCATGAGTTAATCGATTAACAGGATAGCATTACAATACAGTCCATGGTAGACATTCCAGTGAACATTAACGGCTTCTTCATTGTCAAGACATGATGTGATACATTAAGAGGCATGTAGTAAAATGTGCTGTTTATGGAAAGATCGGACGTCAAGAAAATAATATATTCCTGGGTGACCTCATTCTCGCGGAATTCAACAAAATCCGTATACCGTCCAGGAATGGAAATGAAATATGGTCCAGAAATGGAATTTACAGATGTGAGAGGTCATCGGAATTGTGGTCACAGAAATTCGGCCCCTCGGAGCTCGGAACATTGTTTAACCCGTACAAGTCGCTATCTACTTCATCGGGCTCCATCTCACTTTTGGGGCTCCGACGATTTGCTAATCAGATTCTAACCGGTACCGGTTAAATCTACTCCGACGTTGTTTTTCGCTTTTGGGCCTCGAAAGTCTTTGAAATGCGAGCCAGCGGTCCGATATTTTGCCCTACCTCGATTCAAGTCCTATAAACAATATTATCAAACGCCTACTGGCACTTTCCGCAGGTCTCTCGACTGCGAAATAGAGTGCTCCCTCCTCTCTGCAACCGTTAAGAGATGATACGAGGCCCTGATGAAATAAAAGAGAGTCGTCGTGGTCTGGTTAGGTCGCAGTCAGCGCGGATAGTGACCAGAACAGTAAAACCAAATTCTCATTCGCGAAATTTGGTGTTCCATGGTACGAAAAGGTTTGGGACATAAAAAAGTCGTCCCAATGGAAGATTCGTGTTGACTCGTTCCGAAACTCGACGTTGTTGTTGTCTCCTCCTGGTCCCACCTCTCACCCTCGTTTCATACTCTACATCCCTTCTGTCTCTTTTATTCTATACGAAATTGTTGGCGTAGTCGAGATTCGTGCGTCTTTCGAGTGGCTCTTTTTCTTTTTTTCTTCACAGTCAAGTTTTTCTCACTCGTGAACATTCAAGAACCTCCGGAGACTCTCGAGCCAAGGAAATTGATGGCACTTGTTTTTACCTCGTTAAATTTCTTTAAGGATTTCACGCACGCTGGCCACACACCAGTGTTGACCAGCTCGCAAGAAACTTCTACTCTGAATCGTGGCGAACGCCCAGCCACGTGACGACCTGCACTTTACGGTTAATATCGTGACTCCCCAATAAATTTACGTAAACGCTAACCTCGTAACTGCTTGAAACCATCATCTCCCTTGGTTCTTACGACGCCGAGTCTCACCTCGAATCTCCGTTCCTATCTGCACCCGGTGATGACGGAAGCTGAGAGCGTCAGAAATCACAACAGTTCTCGAATAAAAAAGAAAAGCTTAAATATTTTTCGAGTAAAAAGTACTGTTATAATTAAACTAGATAAACTTTCTTAATTGTGCCACAAAGAAACTCTGGAATTCGACTCTACTATTTATAAAACTCGATCTCTTTTATACATTGAATTACGAAACAACTATAATTATATTATTTGTATTCCTCAGAGACCTTTGAGCAATTTTTCTGGTTGATTAATCAATCTTTTGTGATTTGCGTGAAGATCCGAATAATAATAAATCAAGAGTCCGTGTAGTCTGGAATCAGGCTGTGTATAGTAAAGAAATAGTCGAGAAACGAACGGATAAGGTGTAAGACAATCACGAGAGAAGAAGCGCTAAATGGCATTCGTTAATTGAGCGCGATCTCTCGAAGTCGAAAGGTCGGTCAGTCGGCGGTAGTTGAAGTGAAGTGCCAGAGAGCCACGGGAGAAGGAAACGAACGAACCGCACCGTGCAGCAGCTAAAACTCCCTCGTCTTTCTCCGACTAATGGACTCTGAGCATTATTAAGATTGATCCTTTTTCTCACTTCTCATACCCCTGCATACAGCGGTGCTCCTTGAGTCCAGTCTGTAAAGTTAGCCCGAAGCTAACTGGGGGGGCTACGAGATACGAGAGTTGATGCGTCTGTGTTCGCCGGGGCGAGAAGACTCGTTCAAGAAAACTTTAGACGACGAAGCTCCTCCATCCTCCATCCGTTGAAGCGTATAGTTAAGAATGCGAGATGAACGAAACAATCGCAGAATGGACCGATCGTAAAAACAAGAGATCTGGAGAGATTAAATCGAGGAATGAGAGCGAAAAAAAGAAAAATAGAAAGAGAATGATCGCAGAGAACAAGATCGAATAATGTCACCTGTCCAACCATATATCAGCTCAACTATTTAACCAGCCGGAGGACACGAGTGATAACAGCGAACAGCGGCGAGAACATCTCGATGACAAGAGCAGTCACACTTTTCGCTCATCTTTGTTTCTTTTAGTTTTAACACCTCTGGAGAGATAACGCTCGTTCATACGCAAAGGAACAAACAGAAGGACTGAGCAGACAGCAATAAAAATTGAGTTGGCTCAGTGATAATTGATAACAAGTCGATTGGAAGGGAGACCTGTCCGATAGTCCCGACTTGTTATTGATCTTTCTCATTTCCTTGTCCAGTTTCCGTCGCAGCTTCTAAGAATTTTCGAGACGACACTTGATTCACATGTTAAAGATGAGGAAGGTTTTATGTTCTGATTAATCGAAGGTGATAAGAGCAGTTGTGATGGTACGTAATTGATTTATCGTCAACGTAATTACAGATTCCGAGGGTATCCGGTTTTTTGAAAAAAAATGATAAATTAGTTTTGTTGAATTTTTATTTATTTATCTACCCTGAAGATTATCGATGTAATCTCTAAATCCTGTGTAAACTGGAAAATGTCGTTTCGCACCTTGTCGGACTAATTAATCTGTACAGGTCGATCTACAGTCATCACGATTTCTCGTCACGATAAGGAACCCTTGTACTACCACTCCCCTATCTTTGCGCTCCGAAACGTCCATTTTATCGATAGATGATCCGATCTTGTGTCTTTTAATTATCATGTCGGAGATATTCAGATTCGCAAATGAAGGATCGAAAATTGTCAAGTCCAGCGGATGATGCGTGTGAAAAAAAATGATTCCTCGAATTTCATAACAGATCATAATAAGCCCCCCTCCCCCTGCTTAATCCTTCTCATCCTTAATGATCTCGTGTAACAAATACCTAACAATCAGCATATATATTATTAAGAAACACTGATAAATCACACTAATTTACCTCCACTGGCACTGGTTCACTCCGATCGGTATGTAGCTCCGATTCCTTGATCGAAAAACTGATTTAAAAATCGTCACGACTCTTCGATGGAGCACTCTTTGATAACTGTCACTGACCGGTAGCGACGAACCGCATGACCGGTATCATAAATCGTTGCACCACGCTACTATATTCTTCGATCCTTCAGATCCTTCATTTCTGATTCCTCACTTGCGTTCACTATAATGACAACAATAACAACAAAAAAAATGCTCCACGCGACGATGATGATCGTCGATCGATGACTGCCAGATCAGGTCAGTTTCGTTAAGTTCGATCGTTAAGGCTGATGCCCTTTGCTCGAGGCCCGACCCGGTTGTCAGCCTCTCGTGGTTGATGAGCCGGCTTCGAGAGATGCCCGAAGAGGCTCGGGAACCAGAGAGTGTAAATTTTCGTTGATCGCGAGGGAGTGGGGGAAGGGTCGATTGTACGGGCCCGGCACACGGATCGCGATTCGATCGATCGATCCTACGCGCGGTACGAGCGTTGTTGCGATAACCGGCTCGTGGATCGGATCGAAACTACTCGGTGACTCTACTCGGGGGGCACGCACGTTCTCCGCCGAGCGCCGAAGAACTAATAAAAGCTGGGGACCAGGTTGAAACTGCGGAGACCGCTTACTACTCCTTCCACCGAGCGGCTTTATCCCTATCCCGGCGGCCGCCGCGCGCCGCCGCTGCCCCCGATGTATACGCGATCCACGGGGACGTATGCTGCGGATGGACGAACCGTCAGGGCAAGCCACCGGCGACCAGCCGGAGGAGCAACGAAGGGAAGATTATAGTGCCAAAGATACGGAGAAGGAAGATCGAGAATGCGACGAGAAGTAAGAGAAGGAGTTAAAAGAGAGAGGAGCCAACAGTGAGACGGACTTAACAGGTATTCGAACGCAGGGAGAGAGAGGGGGACCGGCAACAGCAGCAACAGCAGCAGCAACGACACGGTACCTCGGCTGAGCCGGTGGTACCGCGGGGGCCCTCCTGGTGAACGTCACTCGGTCAAGGTCCCCCACCAAAAACCTGCAACAAGCATTGCCCGTATCAGCTGCAACAACCACACGTCGAGACTCCGTCCGGAGGCTTCATGGACAATTCTATACTTGGCGTGGACGAGGCGTAAGAGTAGAAGAGCGCGGGTGTCTTCAAGGAGGCCCGCAAAAAATCACAGAAGTTGATTCGATTTTTGCGTGACGTCTGCACGAGCGACAGACGGAACGAGGCTGATGGACCAGAATCAAAAGAGTCTCGGTTTTGTCCGTCTTGTCATGTCCATAATTTTGTTACAACATCTTACAGAATACTTGCGATTTACCGTGGCGATTATGCAATAATGAATTAAACGATTTGATTGATTTTTTGTCATTCATTTTCGGGTTGACGACGTCGGATACGTAAGAAATGAAGATTCCGCGGGTTCAACAGTCTTCGCTTGCCTTCCAGTGTAGGCACTTGGTTCACGTTCGTCAGAGAAGCTGTCCTTGAACTTGCGGTGAGGTTCTCTCGCACTCTCGGCGTCTCGCCACAAGATAAATCATTTCTAGCGTTGTACGCCGGTCATTGCAAATCGTTGGTAGTGCGTCTTCGACTTAAGTAGAATCCAGATGCGAGAAAGTAGCGAGAAAGGGTCGCGGCTGACTGGGTTGTGCTTCTTTACAATGGAACTGTCGAAATCATGCACCAGCGTTGACCTTTTCGTCGTGTGCTCCCAGACCGACGAACCGATGTTGAGACACTGAACTCCGGTGTTGTGGGCTCTGGCACACCGCAACATCGGTGCTGTTACAGATTCTTGGCTACTCATGCAGTTATAACTGAGATTTCTTCCAGAGCAATGCGGAGTAGTAAAATACGTACAAGTCGTTGTCGTCGTCCAGGTCACTGTAAAAATCGCTACGCCGAATAGACACGGTAAACAAGCCGGACTTTCTCTTGTTCAGTCACGTGCGAACAATCGTGGGCCTGCGCTCTGTGCCGCCCGCTCAGCCTCGAGAGTCGATAAGGCCTGACGCGCGCGCGCAAGCGAGCGAGCGAGCGAGTTCGCGCTTGCGCCCGGAAAATAAAACGCTGAGCTCGTGCGCGAACTGCGAGCTTACTGCGAGCCTGCAGTTACGGCGGCGATCCTCGCGAGGGATAAGAAAATCGAAAGAAATGTATGAAAGTGCGGCATTTACATTCCTGCCGCGCGGACTTCCAGGGAAGCCGTAGGGGCAACAGAACGGTCGGGGCTCCCGGTAACAACAACGTGTACGAGAGAGGCCTAGCCGTAGCTCCGGAATAGCGAACGCGCAAGCGAGCGAACGAAAAGAGCGACCGATCGCCCGAGCTTCTCCTCCGTTTATCCTTCTGCGCCGCTACGAGAACCGAAGCCGGCACAACGCGTCCTTCTTCGCCTTCGTACGCGGCCTTGACTCTCAGCAACCACATCGAGCCACAGAGCTCTCTCGAATGTTTCGAATACTCGGTTTGCTCTCGCGCGGGATTTTCGCGATCGTCGTACCACCGACACTGCAACATACAGCTCAACTATATACGTGTACACGTATATACGACTTGAAAGCTGGAAACATCGACGTTTGACAGATGCGCAAAACGCCTTTCGCAACTTGTGCAATCCCAAATAGTTTGTACAGATTCGCCTGAAACAGCGTATAGTCGAGTCAAACTTGTTCGACTGACTGGCAATTTGAATCGGGATGGATTCTTAAGGATCGACAGAGAAATAGGAATTTGACCCTCGGTCGACCTTAACGAAATGTCAGCGATCTTCCGATTGATATGTAAAAACTTTTAAGTTGAGTGTAAATTCTCAACTACGATCACTTTTCGTCATTTTTTTTATGGCACGCGCGATTTTTTTTTGTTTCGCAATAAAATATTGTGTTGTGTCTAGGCGCCGGGATGGTTCATGGTATTCGGAATCGTTTTCTTTCTCTTTCTTCGTCTATCTGACTCCGCTCCAATGTTTTATGCCAAAGTTATGCTAATCGAGATACATATGCGGCAAACACTCGTAGGCTTCTCGAGATTGCGAATCGATAACGGCTCGCCTTCGAGCAGAAATGATGATCGTTTTAGAGAAGAAACAGGAGCAACGGGATTCTCGTTCTCCAGCACTCTAGGGTGTAAAAGCTTCACGGACGTAACGCAAATTATTTATTCATATCTTTCTCTCGGTCTTTCCCGATTCATTCAGTGCGACTCTAGAAATCAATTAAGCGAGAGTCTATCGATTTCTGTGCCTGAAGGGACACTGTAATTATATTTTATTGACTGCACCGGTGTTTCTTCTCTATACTGTATCTAATAGAATAACTATAACGATCGTGGCAAAGGGTCGATTCGTCGAGTCGTAGAAAATAATAATGGAACGTTTTGTATTATAATTCTAGGAATCAAAGAGAAGAAAGATGCTGATCGTTCTAAACTAAAGATCGAACCGATGACTATTTAGTTAGTGGTGAGGTGGGCGCCTTTATAATAATCCCTCGCCACACGATCCACCAATTGTGGTGGAATCTTTCTGGGCGAAACCTGCAGCTGGCATAAATTTCGATAAATTATTATTCCCGAAAGATATAGGCGTCGCTGTTGGAGCATCTGAGAAAAAAAGTTATGAAAAAATAAATTCATTAACCATCTAGTCGCAAGAAAGAGAGCAGCAAAACGTTTGGGAGTGTTTACTCAGGGCCTATATTTCGCTTTCCTATCCTCTATCATCAATCATCGATCACTACGGGCCGCCCGAGCGCGCGTTTCGTTCGTTTCGACTGTTTCGAACTTCACACAAAATACTCCCGAATGAAATAGGTATTAGTTTACTCCGCTGTTGCTGCTGTTAGAAGTTTAAAGAGACGTCTCAATCGGGATAAGCCGCTTGACCAGACCAAAAGTCAAACTCGCTTCTTCTAAGCACTGGTTTTCTCTGACGACGTGTAATATACAACGATGCCAATAAGATTGATTAGTCGAAATGCTGATGGCAAAGCAATTTGAAACCCGTCTAACTGTTCGACTAAATGGTTACATACTCCGATATCGGATTCAAATCTCCGTGACCTGAATTTGCATAAACCCTGTTTCGGCTGTCAAATCAAATTAAGCAAATACCTTTCCACTCGGTCGTAGAAAAATCAGCCAAGAACAAAGGTACCATCGAAACTAACTGTCTTCATTTGTCATCATCATCATCATCATCATCATCATACATGCGCTACGGTGACGTAATTTGTTTTGCCGTAATTTTGCATTTGCATAATTTTGCATTGTGTCAAAAACCGCATTATTTTGACGCAATTTTGAACTGATTTTGAAAATTTCCAAGTCCTTCAAAAATTTAAACAAAATTTACATGAAGTTAATATAATCCTAAGAATTTCTGTAACTACGCTCTAAATAATACGTGTGTTGTTAGTGTGCCCTATTACTCTTTCTATGGTAGACACTATTTACACAATTCGAAGTGTATTGTATCCTCCTTTAAGATTACACGTAAAACAACACGTGTTAAATGTGATTACAATAATCCGTTTTGATTTAACACACTTATTCTTTCAATATATTACATTAGAAATCATACCGGAATAATACGGACGAAATAATCGGCGCACAAAATGTAAATATGTATCGATGATTTTTCTCCGTATAAATTAAATCGTGACCCCGTGATGACAGGTGCACAAAGGTTTCGGAATGCAGAGGAATAGATTTGAGAAGCAGGAAAAAGATACTTGACTGACTGAGAAAGTAGAACTATTCGCGATAACACGATATCTTTCAAAGACACCGGCTGGAGTACCTAAATCGTAAATCATGAACCTGGTGCCCAGTGACCGTCGTTGGGTGACACACCGGAGTGAATTATGGAAAACGTGAGGACTTCCTCTATAACGTCTCTGTTATACTCGTCGTCGCAGTACGACATCACCGTTATGGATTCCAATGTTGCTTCTGCCGCTTCTGCATCAGCTTCCGATGCTCCAACGCTCCGAGAACTCGTGCGAGTGCCTTATGGTTATCTCCTGAATTCCTGAAGACCGAAGAACTAAGCGGTCGGTGAGAAAAAAGCGATAGGAAGCTGAAGACGCGGATAGAACGTCCGAGAGTATGACCGTCTGGTTACACTTGATCCCCATCTTTTCTAATTAACTCCGGCGCGCGTTTCTACGGCTCTTAAGAAATCCTAACGAGCTCGTTTCCCGGGACGGAATTAATCGTCTGCCTCGTCTCGTCTTCGGGCACTCATCTAGCTCGTCTCTTCACATTCGTCGCAGCGTAATATCGTTCGTCACTGCTGAAACTCTCTTCGAATCATCCCATCTCGTTGAATAAAAAACCGTTGGTTTCTCAAGCTGAGCTGTAACCTTCGTCAAGGTTCAAGGTCATTTTTAGCATCTTGCTCACAAAGTCATCACCGGCATCATGAACTTATCAGGGATCTGTTCATTAACATGAAACCAAAGATGAATCCAATTCTGGCAACAAAAAGTTGATGATCCTGTGATAATTGTCTTCTGCGAATTTTACGCCGTGGTCAGGGAAATGAAGAGCTATTAAGAGCGATTATTTATGTGGGTGTTCGCGATGGAATTCTTTGGATAGGGTGCCTTGTGAATGATGACGAAAAAATATACTTTGACTACCGTGCAGCCGAATGTAGATCACGTCGCAGCATCAGCCCCGGTGATTATGCGTGCCGGGGGCCTAGAGAATGGCCCGGTCGGGATATCTGAGGTGGACGGAACGCGCCGCTTGAGACAAGCAAAAATAAAAGAGTCGAGAAGTTGAATTTATTATGCACCGCTGCCAGAGCGAGTACAGAGCGATTTGAGAGCGAGTGAGATAGAACTATATTTTACGGCACCAGTCCCCTCTTCTGCCGGCGGGGTAATCACTGTAGTAGAACACTCTGAACGGTCTAACCGCATGATTCTGGAGGATAGGCAAGCGAACACAGAATGGGAATTGGAAGGGTTGGCGACTTTACGGGGTTTCTCGTTCAAGGTCGAAGAGAGTGAGATGTTCAGGTTGAGATCGTTAGGAAGTTCTTTCAGAGAGAAGAGTGAGTGTACGACCCTCATATTATCTGGAGAACTCACTCCATACCTCGTCAAATTTGACCCAGAGCCCTATTTCGACCTCTTTCAATGTATCTCATTCGAAAACTCCCCTCGACGTCTGTATCAGCCGGATATTTTCAGTAGAGAATAAACGAGACACCGGACAAGCAGTAAAACCATAAACTTGTAGGGCCAACCAGGGTAAATGTGATAGGAATGTATTTTTTTCATGAAAAACAAATTGTTGTTCCCAGATTTGAAATTGGGAACTGTCTAAGAATCCTCGTATTATTATAGATTGGTTGCAGAGGTATGGATCCGAAATTTCCCCATGGGAGAACTTTTAGTTGTGTTTAACTCGATGATTACAGCAAAATGCAAAACAATTTGTTTTTTACAGAAGAAGCAACATTGCTTTCATAATTACTCTGGTTGACCCTACACGAGTTTGCTCGTTTAATTGCTGAAAGATCTTTCGCTATCTGGAACTAATTGCCGGAGAGAGCTTGGTAACGAAAAAAGGTAAAGTGCACGCGTGGACGGTCGCTCAGTCTTCAGTCTTTTCCACCTAGATAGGTTGGTAGATAGGTATACAAAACTGTTACGACCGTGAAGAACGATCCGAGAAACGAACCTCAACATCTGTCGGCCTCTCTTGAAATTCCATCGGGAGTGAGCGAGAGTACAGAAGAGTTCTGCTGTCTCAGTCTGTAAGTCTTTCTATATTAGTATAGGTATAAAGATAGTAGGTCTACAACTATCCTGACCGAGCAGACAAGCGAAAGCGAGAGCTTCGATCTATTCTATCCTACCATAAGAATTTCTACCCTCGAGCACGTGAGTGAAGAACGAACTAGAATATTTGAAAGAGTGAGAGAGAAAGCGAACGAGGGAGGAAAAGGGAATAGTGAACTAAACGCGGAGCAAGAGAGAATTGCAAATGGCATCCCAGGTGTGTTACCACGCTAACGGCACGACGGCCAGTAGGAATACGGTATGCGGGAGCAAACTCGAAGGCTCCTTCTACCGGCTTGATGCTGACGGTTCTGCTCCTACTGCTGGGGAGGTTAAAGCACAGAAGGTATGTGAAGTGGTAGATATGTAACTGCAAAGGGGTATCTTTTTGTACCGCGGGCGCACGGTCGAGTTACCGGCTACAAGAAAATAACATCATTACATCCATAAGACTGTAGTGCGAGGTCTTTCCTTCTTCGTTTAGTTGGTCTCCTCTACCTTTAGCCCTTTTACTCCTACATCTATCCGAGCACTATGTGAATGCGAGCTGCTGACGAACGCTGTATACTATCCTATCACGGATCTCCTCAGCGGTAAGATCTGGGGGAGCCGGGACTAATCGCGAGAAATTCTAAGCGAGAGTCTAAAGGAAGTCGTTCCAAAGGCTCGGGAGCCACAGGTGCATCTTCGATGTACCTGGTGTATACCTATACATCTTGGAATCTCTGATCGTATCTAATTAAATTATCCGTTGACCTCTGACCGATAATTTTCACGCTATATTCGACACGCCGAGTTACTCCAAGCTTTTCTCTGACGTCTGTCGTTTCTCCCACTGGAAAGATGCAGTGGTCCATTCGTACCAGAATAGCAAAAGACAAGAGGGAGCGAACGCCGTTACCATAGACCTGCATCGTCGTTCTCGCTGCTTGCTAGTACAATAAGGCGTAGTACTCGCGAGAGAGGCGTTATAAAGGGCTCTGTGTAGTTATTAGGGGTTATGACGGCGGTAATATCTCACTCAGCAGGCTCCTCTGTAATGTTATGGCTGGGACCAACCCCTTCCACATCGGATAGGAACGTCCGTAGAGCCTCCGGAGACTCGGGCGAGACTTTCCCCTTCGAGTTCCGTGGCGATCAACAGCCAAAGCCGCACGCGCGTTCTTCCTTTCCGTTCTTCTTTCCTCTCGTCAGACTCAGTGCCCTTCTTCTTCTTCTTCGTTTTCATCTTTGTTTTTCTCTCCGGCATTCCTCCTCCGACTCTTCTTCTTCCTCTTCTTCATCATCGACCGCCCCGACCGGAGTAGCAGCCTTTCAGAAGAACCGCTCTCCATCCAGCTCACCCAGATCTAGCATTATAGGTTCTGCATTCGAAGCCACAAAAAAACGCTCTACCACGAGCAATGTGCCTTCCTCTGCAATTTGACCTGGCGCGATGCTAATAGTCGCCAGCCAGTCTTCAAGCCAGCAAGCAAGGGTTGTACAGTCTGCCACCGGCATTCTCGAGGTCTAGAAAACTGAAAGATAGTCTCGATGGGGAAGAGGGGTTGAAATACATTATATTCGAATCACGAGAGAAAAGTTGTAGTTGGTCTATTATTAGTATGCAAGTATCTCAGTAGAACAAACGGTTGATGCTAATTGTATTTACCGAAGGAAGTTATAGCTGGTAAGACCACATTTAGTCACGTTTACTTAATGAAATGCATTCATTCTTTTCTTGGTCTACTTCGAGTGAAATTTTCATTTTAAACTTACGATTAGAGAATGAGTTTGCACTTTTGGAGAAAACAATGTAACGACACCATACGAATACATACGAATGAATTGATTATTCTCGGCATTGTTCGAGGTCCGACTCATCTGCCCAGTCAATAAATAATTACCGATTGACCGTCTCGAAGTGTGAGAACGAACTGAGAGGTTCGACTACTCACTAATTATTTCTAATTGGCCATAAAAGCTAGGCGTCTCTACAACTTCGACCTCTAATAGTCCTGTAATTTCCGAAGATTCGCACCTCTACGACCTAAGAAATAAAAATACTTAATACGATATCTAACGTTACTTATGAGAAATTAGAAGCCGGAGCCTTCTCAAACTCTGACAAATTGATGGCGATCACCCTGTAACAGTACTCTAATTACTTTTCTCGCTTCTTCTTATTTCTTGATCGTTCGACCTAACCCGCGGGTCACGAAGCACGTCAGGTAACAAAGGAATTAGTCATCAATCAACTCGCGTCATATTGCGTTTATGAACGGATAATTTTCGGTAGTCTGATTAATTCTCATAGCACTCGCACTGTGAATAAATTCATTGCTGAGAATCCATCCGGACAATCCAGCTGGTAAAGGATAATGATTCCGATTACTCGAAGGAATGGATAAGCTATAATTACAACGTAAATATACAATACACTAGACATGATGTCAAAATCTGACGAAAGTGTTGGTGACGAAGTGGCCGTATTCTGGATACTCTGCATGATGAATATGAGTCTCATCGTTTTCAAGGAAAACATATTACATGACTGTTGTTACTCTCGCTCGTTTTTTAATCTTGTTTTTGCGATTGATAATTGCTCTTTACATCGTATGGTCAGGACAAAAAGAGCGCAGAATCTTCGAATGAAATTTTCCAGAGGAAGAAAGACGATGAGGAAAAATGTCACTTTACTTGACTTTCAGGAAATTTACAAATAACTTTCAAGAATAATCACCAAGCCTTAGAGAAGTGTATACTATGAAGATGAGTTAGCTACTCATTATTTTCAATGAAGCATCAAACCACTCCTCTAGCGTTTCCTTTTTTCCTAATGTCGTTGTTGCGGTTAATAATTGCTCTTTACATCAGAGATGTGGTTAGAATCAGCGTCGAAATCTTTCAATGAAGCTTTCTAGAGTTAGAAGTTAGACGATGAGGAAGAATAACGTGAATGTCTTTTACACGTAAAGAAACTTGGCGAACGCCTTTAACACTGGAGTACGTACATCGGTGTACAAAGGTCCCTTGTGGCGGATCTCTGGATCCTCCTTTCTCTTCGTGGCTTAGCTTCACGATTCCTCGCGTTGAACCCGCAACAGCTGCAGCAGAAATTTCCGTAGGAGCGGGAGCAACCTGATTCACCTCTGGGCGGATCATCTTCTCTTCCCGTGATCGTTTCTACATGCCGGGTAATAATTAATTTCGTCGTATTCGACCATCTCGTGCCTTGGTTTGTCCCGCACAGAAATCATGGTAACATTAACGCACGCAGTTATGCAAATAATTCGAACGGAGTTGAAATAACTCATTCCTTATATGTATGAGCAGCAAAGGAAGTTGAAGGTAGAATCGCCTCACTCTGGTCGCTCACTCATCAACCATCAGTGGCATTAACGGTTTCAGGTTTTCTGCACAGACCAGATCTGCTGCTACTGTGGCCTCCATAAATATCATTTTTTTTACGCCCTCTCCTTTTTTAACATTCGAGGCTCTCCCATGCAATTAATAAGTCGGTCTAAAATCATTCAAATCAGAACGGCTTTCGAGGATCCATGAAGATCCATAGATCTCAATTCTAGACGGTCAAGCGATTAAATTCTCGAACGAATAAAAAGAAGGATTTAGCTACTTTGTACCAGCTATAAACATTCTCAATGTAGAATTTCTATACTTATAAGATACAGTTCCTTTTATTTTAAGAACTGATATGACAATTCACACTAAAAGATAAAAAAAAAGAT
>JABMBT010018079.1:0-15113 GCA_018906895.1 Odontocolon sp. PSUC_FEM 10030002
TGCAATAACTAATAATGAATGACGTGTGAGCAATCGGATATTTTGAATTTTTAAAATATCCGTCATTTATTATTAGTTATTGCAATATAATGATCATTTGCCATCAAATTTTACCCAAAGGTCACAAATTTGAAATTTCTTTAGAGTATTGTAATTAAAAAGGTATCTTCTATTAAGTTATCGTAGAACATTATTGGTGACCAATTGTTGCGGCAACTGTAACTCAATTATGCGAAACGTCGCTTGCAAGCCGCTTAGCAGACAGACTGACAGACCATGAGCAAGCTGAATACAGATATATAGAAGCGAGAGGGAAAGCAATGCGGCAAGTATGAGTGGGACAGCAATTGAATGGGACATTAACTTGGGTAATACGTGCGGTCATCAAATGTTATGGAGGATGGAAAGGGATGAAAGGGGGTAAAGACGTACATAGGATGAGGCAAGAGAGAAGGAATGGAAGGGGGAAGGAGGGGGGTTGAATAACGTTCCACGCTCGAAATCGTCGACACGAACCGCCCAACCGCGGTATAATACCTTCGTGGATTAGACGATTGTTCCGTGGCTGTCTCGGATTTTCAGTGTCTTGACACGGATTCATCCCTCACTCCGGAAATAGTGATAAATGGTAGGCATTATTGTTCACCTTTGTTCAAGCGTTATGATTCGTGGGTACAACCTCGTTTCAGTACCCGAACAATCAAAGTAATTTTGAATATCTTTACGACTCATTTTGTTATTATTATTTTAAAATTGGTCCATTTGTTTCTCTGCACTATCAATTTTATCACATATAGAGAGACTTTTTATACTTCACTTTTGGAACATTTTTTTTGTTTTGGGGTTCATTAATTATAATTAATCATGGTCCACAATAGAGAATAATTCATTTTTTATATTTTATTAATTTTGTTGTTAATTATTGTTATTGTGTTGCTGTATGACGATTTAGGATATTGAGATAATCTTTTGATTAAATGAAATGAAACGGATATTCGATTATATTATTCGTGAATGAGAAATCAAGTTTCCTATATCGGCTCAGTTAATGGTGTAATTCAGGAGTTGCGGAATTCATCGATCTGCAAAACGCGATACGATCTTAGACGACCCCGCATACGCTTTCTCGTGAACCGTAGCTCGCTCGGATCGTGTGCAGGAGTTTACCTAATGGATGAAAGTTCAATTAGGTTGAGCAGTTCGAGCCGATCCAAGAACTGACACTAATGTCGAGTATTATCAACCTCTGATGGAATCCGCTGAGCTAAATCGATTTACGAAAATTTCCTCTGAGAGTCGAGAGTGCAACTATCGTAATTTCCAATACATTTTTTATTCCCTTACACAAGAATTTCTCAACCAAAATTTTTAATCAGAGAAATCTCTTAAAAGAATTCCCTGAAATAAATGTTTTACATAAAGAAGAAAAATATTCTAGGAATGAAATTTGGCGGATTACTCGACCAAGTGGTTGAATTTTCAAGAGAATTATCCATATAACATTAAATCTGAATTTAAGTGAATTACGTGAAATTTCTCAATGCCTCGAGTATTTTAGCAGCAGTGTATTTTGAAGGGATTTCAGAGTTGCGTAAACATAGCTAAACCTCTGTGAAACCTTCGTTAATTTCCAGTTCTACTTTCATTCAGTTCTACGTATCCTTTTCTGCTCCACGCAGTACGTCAAGTGCAATAATAGAGTCCAGTATCCTGTGCAGCAAAGTGGTACGAATTGTTATTCTTACGTCATCCGAGCACTTGCTTCGTTTCTCATCCTTTCTACGGATAAGCTTTGCAGGAGAATTGTTATTAAGGGATTTAATCGTGGAAATTATCAGACAAACCTTAACCGACTATTTGCCGCAAGCAACAGCAGCCTCAGAATTCTCGCACTGTACTAACAATCGTTAATAATATCTTTCCCCGTTGATAAGTGGAATTCCTTACACAGTTTTAGCGCTCTCTAAGAAATGCGTCTTCAACGGCCCGGAAATCATGAACCGTTCGAGCATTATGTTTTGGTCTGGTTGGAATTCTCTTGGATGGAATATATCCTCCGAGAAATCGAGAACGTCGGGTCAGGAAAGACGAGGGTGAAGAGGGGCAAAGACAATTCTCATTCTGTGAGAAGTTTCTATATCTATAGATGTAGAAATCTACCTTATGGTAAGGGAACTCTGTTGCCTTATCTCTGGCTCGTTGGAATATGCTTGGTTCGTACAGGAAATGCCCCTTGTCTCTAGCTTTTATCTATCTCGGTTGTCACTGACTTCCTACCACATCCGGATATGCATCCTTCACTCTATCTATGACATTCACTATCCTTCCCCCTCCACTCACAAAACGTCCTTCCGGCTTCCTAAATGCAACTTTCCTTCCTATCCCGTGTATAATCGTTTCGCTTCTGGGACGATGATTCCAATCATTTTGAAATTTTACTTTCGAGTATTTTAGTCAAATTTCAGTTCCAATGGAAGTTGGATCGTTACTGAAGAATCGACTTCTATATTCGACACTTTCATCACTCACAATATTATTATAAATGATTCTTTCGTTTTAGTGGTATAAATTTCATAATTTCGTGTTAATGTATCTGGAAATAACATGAATTTACGATCACTTTCTCATTTCCTTTCTCAAATTACTTCAGTACTGCAAATTCTGATCCAGGAAACGAGTTTACCGTCCCGTTGGAAAAATTAATAAGCGGAAAGGGTATGGACTGAAAAGAGTCCTCTTAAATCTCGACTCTCTCCCTTCCTATTCTTTTCTTCATCTTTCACGGTTCACCGTTCCTCCATTCCATCGTTGATGTGCAACCTGTGGCCTTTATCGAGGGGTAAAATGTTAAGTCCACTGGATTCTACTGTATTTGGTGTGTTCTCTTATATAACTATATTTTCGTACATATATATACAATATACCTATGGATGTAGATATAGATTTGTCGAGGGGAAGTTTAAGTCGGTATTAACCCAATTTTCCGGACGAACCAGGGCGAACTTTCGATCGAATTTAATAAAGCGCTCTCTGGAGGTCCCTTTATTCTCTACAGAATAACAGGAACTCGATTTTTCGTATTATCGCTCTGAAACTCGTCTCTGATCTATCACTTTCGTTTTTTACATCTTTTTATTCTGTTACGTTATTATTTTTTCGTTTTTGAAAAGTGTATAATATTTACTTCCCAGTCCATTCAGCACTGAAGCTTTGTTGACTTGCATCATCGTGACTTTTTTACTCTTCGTTCAGCTTTTTGACCCTTCTTGATGCGGAAGTGTAGGGTGCGAAATGTGTACGGATATAGCTGAGGGTAAAAACGGTGCGAGTGTTCTGTCTGAGCAACAAAACTGTGAGATGAAACTGAGAGGAAGGAACGTACGCAATCAACGTCTGGCCAGAGAATCATACTTCGTGGTTTAAGTGGAGCAACCAACAAGGGAGCAGGCAGTGTGCCACTTGGGAAATCATCACCTTACACGAAGGGTGGAGGAGAGGGTGAGCATCTCGACTGGTCCAACAGCATCACCTCTATTATATTTTTTCATTCCCTTGCTAGAATCACTTCGAAGAACTGGCAAGACAGTGAAAGTAAGAGAGTTGTGATTATGCTTTCAGAATTCAAGGCAGGTGACTCATGAAAAACACAAGTCACAAGAAAAATATGCGACACACGTAAACCAAGAATTCATGTTCAATTTGAAAATACTTCGTGACTAAATTGCAATTTCAAATTCCTTGACTGACGCACAATATGGAGTAAGATGTTTATCATATCCATTTTTCTCCATCCAGTCGGGATGTTTAGACGTCAGATACGTCGAGATAGATATTGAGAAAATGGAAAGGGCGAGATAGGGATTCGTGCGAAAGCAATCCGTGTGCCATTCAGTCGGATATACCGGATACCGAAATCTCATTCGACGGATTCTCAGCAGGTGGAAATTCTGAATACTCGTGTCAAATAAGGCGACGAACCAGGTGTCGAAGAGGGTGCGGACAAGAGGCTGTAGACACTTCTAACATAGTCGCGTTAACGCGTTTTCTCCATCTCCTTCTTTCGTACATCGGCAGGATATCACCGGAGTAAATACGGAGTATTGGACATTTGCCCTATAACTGCCTGCCAATATCGCGTACAATACAAAGTTTTCTGGGATAACTTGGCGAAGACCCCAGGTTGTATTTCACTGTTTGCAGTCGACAGGTCGTCTCAGTCGATGTCATCCTCTTTTCTTGTGCGTCTTCGGAGATATTCTTCGGTTCTTCTGCTTCGTTCGCGGCTCTATTGACCCGCATCCGGTATGCCGAAGGGATCGCTTTCAAAGGGCTCGAGTGGGACAGTTCGTTTCTCGACGTTCCATCGATTTTTCTTAATCAAAGAGAGTATTGAATCCATCAGAAACCACTTTTATTTTCTAAGAAATGTCCCTTCAATCTACAAAAGGATTTATTTATCGTTAAGATGACGGAGTATATCTCGAAGTACTTTGATTCGTTGCAGCAAAATAATTATTTCTAATTCTTTTAGTGAATGTGGAGATTATATAAATGAATGATAGTACGATATATCTCGTAAATACTTATACATCGTATAAGCACAAACTTATTAGTTTACTATTGGATGTCTGGATCAATTCATGTTTCTGCTCTCATTTGCAGGACTAACACGAATGCGCCCACACCACCGTTTTCAGTCTCATTTGATTACAGCCGAAACGGCCACGAGCCGTAACGAAGCTAAATCGTAAATAATCGATCAGGAATGAAAACTCGTTTGCCTGCGGTAGCTTTGCCATTCATTCCTCTATCCACTTTCTGTGTAGCGTATGTATATATGTACTACAGAACGTATTACCGATTTTCGAAGCGAGGGATGCTGCGAAATTTCGTTGTACCTAAATCTATCTTCATCAATGCTGCTGAAGCTGAGTGAGGAATGGAATTACTCTTGACATGTTTCTAAAACTACAATAGTTATCCAGTGAAGGATATATTGCGATTATATTAAAAGTAGAGAGAAAGACATGAATTTTGGAAATGTCTCTATAGAGATGAAAGATTTTTATCTCATTTGGATATGATACGATTTACATTCATTTTAACGTTTGAACCCAGGCGGAAATTTTTTATACAGATTTTGTACAAATTGTGTAGAATACCTGGGACTATGCCTGCAAGGGCATCTTTAATAATCCGTATCCATTTGTTCAATTGTTTTCAATATTTCAATATTTTTATTGTTGATCGAATTACTACGAAAATTATAGTCTCGGATTTTAATGAAAATTTGAATTTTCAAGGTAAAATATAACGTAAAGTATAACGTGTGTTTCTACCTCTATTATTTCTGCAATTATCAAAACTCCGCCAGAAGTCTCGAAAATACTGATGAATGTTTCGCACGAGTTATCAAGCTAAAATCTCGATGTTGTAAATGTACTCCGATAGCAGAGTATATAGGAGTATTATATACTTTATACCCCACAAAGAATGATGTACTGACTCTCTCACCAACCAGTTCTTCCTGTCCTCGTTCCTCAGTAGTGAAGAGCTGACGTTGGTTGCTGCAAGCTACACAGGGACCAGCTCGAGCAACGCAGTACAACAACAACACGTTCCCTCGAACGACGATGAAAAATCGGGCTGATTTCTCTTCGCCGAGTGTCATGTATTTCGTACCTTTTGTTGGCAGTTCCAAAGGGGTCGAGTCTCGAGCGCCAAAATCGGCACCGACAACTCGTCTCTTGTTATAAAACGCAAAGCTACACCAACAGCAGACAGTGGTACGGTATAATGGACGTGAAACGTGGCGAACGGTGAGGAACATGCGAATGATAAATCGGGAAACGAGTGAGAACATACAGAGAGAAGCCTCGAGGGTTCCTATACGACGAATCATGCTGGGACCGGGCTCACCAGCTCAGAGTTTACACGTGTCAGTGTACTTTTATATACCATTCGTGGTATAACTATATATCGTACGTGTACATGAAACTCGAACGAGAAACCGAGAGAGAGCTCACGTTTAGTATTTATACTGTACAGTACAGTCCACTGAACGTTTACACCGGCTGGTCCGGGACGGATTTAGTGGACACTCGAGTGGGTTAACGAACGTTGCTTGTTTCTCGTTTCTATTTCCTGGGACGTAGTAATACCACCAACAATTTGTATATAGAAGCTTTTGTATTTAAATGGATACCTATATATGTATAGACGAATAAACATAATATAACGCGAGCTAATTTGTTTAAACTTTGTTCTCATGTCGGGAGACACGTAATTATTGCTACTACCTGATTGAACGTCGCTACTGCGTCTGATTAGTCGTTGGGTTTCACTACTTGGGCGTGAGTTGAACGCGCTTAGTGTGATTATGGCCGAGTGTAACGGATATGAATTGAGAGGAGGATGTGTGAGGAGATTATTAGTAGTCAGTAGTCGCATTTAGAAGCGTTTTGGTCTCTTTCAATGGGAATAAGAAAAATGGTCTATATAGAAGATCAATTATGGACGAATATGTGGGGATATCTTTGTTTTGAAATTAATCCAGGGGGTTTGAATAGTGAAGCTAAACTTTTATAGAATTTTTTCTCTTCATTAAGAGTCTATAAAAAATTTCAGCATTGAGACGATTATAAATGCAAGGCATGTGTTGATAGAGTGAGTAAACCAAAATGCCCAAAAAAAAAAAAAAAAATGATCCTTCTGCCTCAAAAATGATGTTTACTGTATTAGATTACTAATCAGATACAAACTAATCAGTGATTACACGTTAGGTCTTACTATTTACGCAGTAGATGTAATGCAATCGACACCCTAACATCATTTATGACAATCGCAAAGATACAAAGAACTTCATCAAAAAGCACTTTTGTCCTTTTAAAGGGAAATAACTCGATTACTGTGTTCAAACTTTAGAAGTATATCAAAAATAGAAGATTTGAATATATTCATTTTCAAGAGAAGGTAAGCTCAGGTTGAGCTTCGGCGTACGATTATATATACAGAATACATAAACCCTGAATAAACTGGGAAACGAATATCATAGTGGTGAGAATTTGAATTCATTTCACTAAACTCGCCATGCGTCATCCTTTTCCCATCAAGGTCTGATTAGTCGCAGGGTTATTTTACTCAGCATTTAATTTTCTGCAATGATCGTTATATGCATAACTCATACCATTTATGAGATCAAGGATTGTAGAGAGGACTTGATAAGAAAGCACTTTCACGCTTTGGTCTCTCACAAAAATGAATAATCCATTTCTTTTCAAATAAATGTTACTGAGCTTATAAACTACAGGTTGAAATATATTAATTTTGAAATAAATGTAAGCTCGGATTATGTTGCAGCCCGCTATTATATATGTAGACGACGATACATAAAACTGGAATAAACAGCGGAATTTTGTATATCAACTGTCCTGGGATTCCAAATTTTTGTTTCATTCAGTGCGCTTAAAACGCTTAGTATTTATGGTCATATGAGACACATTATATAAATAACGAGTATGAGAACTTTAGGAGTGCATTCATCAAAATTGTTTACCGCATCTGCAAAGTTAATAAATGCGTTTTGAAACAAATGGGAAAGGGTTGAGTGACAGAAATTTTAATTACATGCATTCAACTAGAATCTGCTATCTAAACTAGTAGTTTCACTTTACTTTACTTACTTGACCTCTCATTTATTGTCATTTATTGAAAATCGTGATTTTGAATTTACGACAGTGAAACTTTGTTGTTGCATTCGGTGATGCGGAGAAACTGTTTCGAAACGATTTGCGAAACCACGTACTGTTAATTCAGGAAAGCGACGAATCGATATACACACAAAGCTAATGTATGGCACCGTCTGTCTGTTACATGCGCATAGCAAATTAGTCGGTCTCTATTACTACTTACTGCTGGGCACAGCAGCTGCAGTCGCCAATGGTTGGAACAATCCGTACCCTTCTGATTTCTACACTTGCCTTTCTCCTCCTACGTCCATTCCACCTTCTACTTCTACTTGTCACAGTGCAAAAGCCAGCAATAGAATCGAAACTATATGGACCATAATGAGCGTGCACGGTAGTTCGAACTGAACGACCAAAGTTCGAATGACGTTCGATGTAGACATCATGGCGAGACGATATTGTAACTTTGATATTGGCGTAGACGTAGTTGTACTGTGATTGGCAGTTCTGTAAGGGAATGGCATTTAACAGAACGAGAGACAAGTATGCCAATAACTATTTTTGGCGTCAGCTTAAGACGCTAATGATTGTATTGGTTGTCGAAAATACTGTTCTGCATGTTCGAATGCAGACTAACGATTCGATTCACTATTAGAGACTTCGTAGTGTGCGAAGGCGGAAATGGCTTCCGTCGGTGGTGTGGTCGAAGAAGCGAGTCAGCATCGGTGGGAATGACTAATGAGATTAACTAACGAATGACTTATCAGTTACGAACTAGCTAATCGTTAGTTATTCGTATTTTTCACAAGGTTTTCTCTGAAATTTTTAGTATTTAAATTTAATTTTCGTGAAAATTTACTACTTAGGTCCTTCTGTTTTTTTAGTACTTTTTTCTTGCTTTTCGACTTGTTCGTATTTTTTATCAAGATTGCAGCGGAGCGATGTACCTCGCAGAAACGAGCTATATCTTATTCCGACTGCAAAATACTTGTCATGAAAAAATCGGGCATAATTTCATTATTTTCTCTTCCTTTTTCAAAGACGCACACGAAATGATGTTTTTTCAGCTTGTAAATTTATGGCTTTCATTCAGCGGATTTTTCGGTCGATACGTGGCGCCTTCTAAGGATTTCCCAAACGATGTTCGATGGCATTTGAGTACGACAGAGCGACAAAATCCGTGGGCGATAAGAGGGAACTCAAAGATATGCGGGACATTCACGAGACGATGGTGACCCATCGACTCTCATCTCGATCATCATCCTCCATGACATTCCCCGCGATTCCACCTACGCCATGCTTTTTATTGCCTGAATTATCTTTCTTTGTCTCCCTCATAAACTCGCAATCGTCGTGAATGAGTAAACTTCCACGCAGAACGACCTCGTTTAGGTGTCAGTCGTAGAAATCCAAAAAAACGATGAGACAAGGAAGTCATAAATGTGTAAACATGAAAGAGGCTTCGCAAGTCCCGTTGGAAATACATGTCCGTGATATCACTTCTTAGTCAGTCTTGGAATGCACGAGCAGAGAGGAATTTAGTGACGACGAATGACGAACGCGCCCATAAATGACCGATGCGTGACACATGAAGTCATCAAAGATAAAAGCGATCGTCTATTAAGAATGTCATCTCTACATGTATTAATATCAGCATACATCTATCATTAAGACATTCGAGATTAATGGGATTAACTGGAAAAATATACTCTACCAATTTCTCTTAATACGTTATGTCACACAGCCAATCCCATAAATTCAACAAACTCGTAAAATAATAATAATGTCTTAACCTTTCTATGAGTACAAATAAGTCAATTCCAATTAATTTAGTTATCTGATATCTTCGAAGAATGGCGTACACGAAACCAAAGGAGAAGCCCGGAGTGACAGCTGCGTTGCCTAGAGAATTGTACGAAACATCTATGATGGTGATAGCTTTCCTGAAACGCTTTGCTCCGACGCGCTGACGTAGGGGTGGTTTATATTATCAACATGAGCTGTATCTATCCTGTACAGTTACCGCCAAATTTCACTACACTTTGTATGACTGTATCCAGTCATCCGCATATATGTAGCACGAATAATAGATGCATGATACAGATGTATGTTATCACCTCGTCCGTTATTATATCTCTACATTGATATATATATATATATACAGGGTGCATATATGTATGTGAACGAGAAATACGATGCGGGGTATGAGTTGAATTTCCACATGGCGTACTCTCAGTTCAGCCTGTTAATTACCATCCAACTAACCAGAGGCCGCTGCTAGACTACAATCGTGTTTCTCAACGTCCCTCCCTCGTTTCTCCCCGTCATTCCTTCGTACCGAACTCCTTTCGTAATTCATAGGGCAAAGAGAGGGAGCAAGTGATGTAGGAAAGGAGACACAGTTGGGTTAGGATCGTTGGTAACATCACCACCATCCCCCGTTTCACCGTTAATCTCGTCCTAACAAGGGTTTAACTCCGTCAGGCAGTCGAGCGTACGGGTCTCGTCTATTTCGCGTTCCAACATTCAACGAGTACTCTGTGCTGGGTACCGAGCTTGGCTGGAAGAGCGTGACAAAGACAGTCAACGATCCAGGAGAGGATGCTGGTGAGGACGACGAACCAGAGAGGACTATCGAGAGAGATAAGAGCTCGCGAGGATCGCTGTCGCGAGACGCATTAAACCTGATATCTATTACCTACTCGGCTAGACCTTAGTCTGGTCTACACTTCGGCGATCTTACTCTCCTGTCACCGTCTGGGCTCGATGATACAGCTATTGGCATTTCACCAGAGAATAGCGTATCACGATACTTGGCCTATAAAGCATATTTCGTACTCAAGGTATGAAAATATACCAATAAATTGAATGACTGAACCGACATAAAAACCTTCCTTGACACGGTAACTCACAGCCTCCGTTGACTCACTACATTGGGCATTCGGAGGTTTTAAATTTTGGGATGTCAATCTTTATTATCAGCATCACTACCTCTATATATTTGCCAACGCAAAACCATTCCATGTACAATAGAGTTCGCATATAATCTTGTCTGTATAGTATAATTTAGATAAATCAGAGCGTCTAATTATGAAACACTCTGATCAGAAAGGGAAAGGTGCATGCCAATAATGTTCCTGACTAAACTTTAAAAGTGCCAGTAGCTCTACCTTTAACCCTACTAGTTCTCCTTCATCTGCACGTTCTGGTCCACGGTTCATTTTAACCTTCCAGTATCTCCTTTTATCCCAACGGATTGGCCCCTGGCTAGTCTTATACCTGCCGCTCGTTTTACGCTACGTACATCCAACTGCGATTATCATAAATTATCGTAAATTATTAGAGATTCTCGTCGTCGTATCTCGCAAGTATGTAGATTACGCCGAGTCTGCACGGTGAAGTTGATCTTCCTACGATGACTTTTCTTCAAAACTTTATAACAGAAACTGTATTTAAATAGGTCAGCTTCACTGTACCGATTTTATGCATGAGATGTGATTAAGACGAGACCTGCCATTCCTGTCTCGCGAATATATACTGCCAATCGTAATCGTGTCTATATTCCACTATGCAGTTTTCAAGGACAAGTGATTTTTCCTGAATTAAACACTTAAGTACGTTTAATCACGGACATAAACGCGAGAATGTCTGCTCGTATACTATAATGAATTAAGTACCAAAAAGGGGTAGCTGTAGCGAAGTAGAGGGGGAACATAATAGCTCGCTATCCCAAGGTAGTAATATCCGATGCAGCAGCCACGGTACTTATCCCAACTATGTTAGCAGCAGTGTATCAAAGATTTTATAGGAAAAAACTTGAATCCAGTCGATTTTGCTTGATAGATGAAGTCTAATTAATTGCCTCCGGCGTTCGACTTAATTTTTTATCGAACATACCCATCATTATCTATAATATCCATACAGAGAGCCTATAGCAGGTGCGGTGGACTATGCGATGATCATAAATTTTAATAAGATTTTTATGCACGGTATATATTGTGCGATGCTCGAAGGAAAAGTTTTATTTTATTTTATCGCGCTTTTCATTATTTTCTTATTTTTATATCTACAGACATAGCTCGGAATCTTTACACCACAGAATATTAAACTCAATCGCTACTCATTTTTTTTGTTTTCTTAGATAACGATCTTCCGATCTATATATATCTATATCCTGTAAAAATTCCTTTTCCCTGTTCTGAGGTAACGCGTATGTATGTATATTCTTGGATACTGTTCGATATCATCGAAATTCACCCGAAGGCGTCTGCTGGGGATAATTTAAAGCCAGAGGCGCGCTGCTGTTATCGATACTGATGTGGGATTTGCGCGTTAAGCCGATACGTATACCTAAAACCGTTGAGTCTAGCACACGGTGAAGCTTTCTCGTCTCAGTGCAGCCTACCGCAAATCCAACTATCGAGTTGGCTCTACTTGCGAAAATCGACGACGAAGACGAGACGATCAGGCGAGAGTCGTCGCCCGGAGCGTCTTGAGAAACGTCATTGGGCGTTTATCGAGGCGCGAGCAATAACACAGCGCTTAAGGGAAAGGGGTTAAACCAGGGTGATAGAGTGAGAAATAGGCCTGGGGTGATGCACCGCGTCTTCATCCCTCTAAACTCACTCTCGGTCGTAATACTCGCCCCTCACCCTCCCCACCCTCTTTCATTCCTGCTCACTCGAACGGTCTAAATGAAGGCCCCGGGTACACGGTAACCAATCGTATTCGCTTTCCAATTAACCCTGGATTAATTAGCGAGAATCACGGAGTCTGATGCAATTCGGTATTAATTGAACAGGACAAATCACTCAACATAGGCTATTTCAGAGCTCTACGAGCGAAAGGATTAAATATGTTCGATGATGATGTAGTTAATTATAATATAATTCGCTGTATGGCATTGTGAGAGGTTCATTTTGTAAGCATAGGATGATTTGTGGACATGAGATAACTCTTATCATTATAAATTGTTCCGGATTCAATCTCAAATTCAGTCGGATTAGTGCTTTATTATTGATTATCGATCTATATATTCTGTGAATCAATAAAAATCTCTGAACTCGACAACAGAATTTTAACCAGAAAAACAGGAGTATGAATTTTTTTTTTGTGTCATCAATTGTTAATCATCATTTTGATGAATGCATTTATCGTGAATGTAGATTAATGTATCATTTGAAAGCACAAGTAGGTCGCATAGAATACGAATCGAGGGGATTATGATTAAATTCTGTATTTCACAATACATGTAAGCTGTTTTGTTCATTGATTCATTTTTCGTAACTGCACAAAAATCAATTATAAATTTCAATGTTAACTAACGAAAGATTAAAATGTATTTACATACAATAAATATAAATCAATAATCTTAAAAATATTGATCACTTGAGGAGACGACTCGTGAATTCACTTATTTGTTCTGGCATGTTTACTATTCTCAATAATAACAGAATCTATTCAACCAAGGGAAGGATTATAATTACGAGCGTCTCGAGTGTGGTTTCACGGAGCAACGAAGTACCAGGTGTATGAGTTGGTTACTTTGAAAATTAATTAATTGGACCTCCGCATAATGCCTTTTCGTAACACGATTATAGTTCCTCCTGTTGCAATATAGCGGGGCACACTATAAATACGTATAGTTATATGTAAACAGATATTATACAGGGGCGACAGCTTTAAACTCATCAAACTCATCAAAACACACGAGGCACGTCCTAGAAGAGATCCCTCGATCGTTCACGGGCCCGCAACCGGTGACACAAAAAATGTAATTACATGCTCGGTTTCGCGAGCACGCGTTTCACCCCCTCGAGCGCGCTTTCATTCCGGACGATATTTCCCGGTTTTTCGCAACCGGAAAACCGACACACCGAACGGTTCGTTACTCAACTGCGAACAATATCCACATCAACATCCGACATTCCCTTTTTACCATCACGTCACATCTCATCCCTGCGGTTCCAAAAACATTAGTCATTTTTTTCCCCCTGCACGAAATTACAAGTGGTACTTACACTTTTTAGTTTAGGTAATCGAACAATTTTTATGGTAATTAAATCTTCAGGATCAAAGGAAATACTTTTTCATTAGCCAAGGACTATAAATAATCCCTGAACTATGGTGTTTATTTTTAATATGCGATTCTTGATACGTGAGATTAAAAAGACTTCGTATTTGTAGTGTGAACAAATTTTCGGAAATTTTGAAAGAAGGCCAATTTTTTATAGCAATTTGGCCTTCAGTATCAATACATGTATAAAAAAAATATTTCTGTACAACAGTAGAATGGAAAGGCTGTACAGTATCAGTGGAACGGTTTTATCACCATCGCCTATCATTTGGTACATCACAGTGAAGTAGAATGAATTTTCGGGAACTCGGAGAAAGGTCGATAACGATCAGCAAAATACGTTTTTCCCAGCTGTACAGTATAAGGAATGAGGGATGGGGGAAGTGTAATGCCGATCCAGGATCTATATAGCCATCAACGTACGTCTGGTTTGCCTCGGGCCACCCTTCGTTTTTTTTTTTTTCGTCAATATCTTTGTGTCCTTCACTTTCCATCCCTGGCCAATCTTTATCCCACACCATTCTTTCCAACGAGAGACAGCGATAGAGAAAGCGTGAGATTTTTCGCGGGGGATTCGCAAGCTCTGAGACGGGGAAGAAGCCCCACCTGGTAAGCTCGATAGAGGTTTTCCTCGTGGGGCTTACCAGGGTGTCGTAGGGAAAGTGGCTCCATATAAATATAGTGCTATCCCTGTGAAAAGCCCAGAGAAAGAGAAAGGAAAAATGTTCTTTTGGGCACCAACGGAGCAGCAGCGTGACCCAGTCTTTCATCCCCATCCCTTTTTGTTTCTGTCTTCCATTTTTCTCTGCACAAAACGTACAAAAGTAAGAAATTATTAGACTGCAAGGAAACTTAAGAAATTCCAATTAAAATTTTAATCCGAATTTTGATTAAATTAAAGAAAATCTTATCGTCGAAAATGAGAAGAAAAAAACAGTTGAAAAGTATGGTCAGTTACTGCACTGATTAGTCTCTCTCTCTGTCTAGCCCATTGCGATTTTTTTTTCTATCTTTGAGCAATCATTTCTATTCTCAATTCTTCTTCATCTCAGCCTTGCTGAGTCCAGCGCGTCTGTGACAGAGGGGAATGGCAGATAAAGAAGAGGGAGAAAGATGGATTCTGTCTGATGTCAGTTCATTCGTTCAGGAGACTCGAAGCGATTTTCCACAGCAAGAGAAATCGAGGCTAACGTTTTCCATGCCTCAACTCTTCATTTACTCCACTCTTTTTCCCCACATTTTTTTTTTTCGTCTCATCTTCATCCTGAGCACGCCACACCGCTCTCATTTCATTTTCCTCTCAAGATTTAGCCCGGCATCATCTATAAATTATTCAACGACCCGCTCTTGAA
>JABMBT010018189.1:0-15106 GCA_018906895.1 Odontocolon sp. PSUC_FEM 10030002
ATTTGTTCTATAGACTGGCTCAGCCTTGACGTATATGATTATACATTAGGTTGTCGGAGCGCATCGTAAGTAGGCAAGATACCGATCTATTCGACTATATACGTACTATATGTACAGTCTATATGTTATACATATGTAACCCTTGTCACTGGTTTCGTACAGTTGCGTATAAAGGAGGGGTATAATACATTTTGGTACAGTAATAGAGTAAGATAAAGCGAATAAGAGAGAGAGAGTGAGAGGAGATGTAGAAGGGCGTCGGGCCGCCGCAAAGCAGCATCAGCTTGTTTGATGCTCAGATCGTCATGGCAAGGGCCACGCGCTTTGACTGCTCCCCAGAGAACAAAATCTCTCTGTTCCCAACTCCTGGCTCTCTGTCCCTTTCTCTATCCCTTTCTCTATCCCTTTGGCGCGTTCCCTCGTTCCAATTCTTCGTGTCTCGTCCAAACGCCGCACCCGACCTCGATGCCAGAGGAACCCGCTCTCCCCTCCTTTTCACCCTCCGCCAGTTGGCCCACCCTAGTCGAATACGACCGCAATGACGAACTGGTCGAATCGTACCACTTGGAATAGCTATATACACCAAACGATGCAGCCTTGTTTGTAAATCGGCCAAAGCACAACTTTTTTTAAAGGGACGCCACCGCGTACCCATCCGCTTTTTAATTAGCTCCTCCCAATTTTTCTCGCTCGTACTCTCGTACTTTGCCACCCCATTTTTTTTCGATCGTCCCTTTCTATCGTCTGATTTTATTTTTGTTTTGTTTTTTTTTTGTTGCTACGAGCAATCGTCGCTGTTGTGTATTTCAATATAATATTCCGAGTTTCTGTCTACGACGATAAACGCCACCGATCGCCGGGGAATTATTCGATTGTAAATAATTAACGCCAATTTCTATTTGCCCGGAGTCAATAACTTATCCGACGCTATCGACGTTTGTAGTTCTTTACGTTGTACAGACACTCGATCACTAAATCCCCAGGACCGTCTGTGAATGTCACACACATGTCAAACACAATACACAGTTATATTTCAATATACGCGAATGTTCAAGTCATCGAATTAGGAATTGTGCCCGATATGACGTTAAGATACATAGAAAACAAAGAGGAAAAAAATGACTTCTCCCAATGTTATGTTATTTGCAAAGAGTAAGTAAGCGGGTAACCCAGATAAAGTGGTGCCGAATGGTCCCGAGCATTTTTGACGATTATAATGTGACCGCGACGGGTGCACAATCATTATTATAACTCATTTGGTTGGAATCAATTAATTATTCATTAGTCCTTAGGCAACGTCATTGCTGATCAAACAGAAGAGCACGACTGACTTAAATTCTTCGAACGTAGTTAATGAAACAAAAATTATAAATTCCTGCCGCAAAACTTCTAGTGTAACGCCTCGGATATATTGTTTCGGTTTTTATAACAATGTTAGCCAAAACGATTGGAACGCCGTTTAGCATTCTAACGTTATCTCGCAGAGCCAATGATAGAAGCTACATCTGACCACCCTTCAAGCAACCTTGATATTAACCAGTCGTTGGAGTGGCCATTGTTGGGCCAAGAGGACTATGGACATTGTGCTCTTTAAGCGCATCCACAAAGAGACCCGAGAACCACGCCAGCTTAGTCGTACAGATTCCGTTGGCTCGTATTCAGACAGCAGGACAGAGACCTCCGAAGTGGTACCCCGGATGTACATAGAGAAGCGTTAGATTGCCACTACGTATAGGGATTGATGTATCTCATTGTGAAGTCGCTAATATTCAAATGTCGATTATACCAACCATCAAACACCACCAAGAACAATGTGGCCCCACATGATCATATGTAGCTAGGCAACATTGGTCAACACATTTGTATCGTGATGACCCAACTCTGAAGTATGTGAAAACCTGACACATTTCCTCTGGAAATATGGGAACTTATTCATGCAGGAATTGGCATTAATCTTAGGTATTACGCCAGTGCGTGGAGTTTTCAGGTGGGATTAATTTAGGCACGAGGATTTGACGCTGTCCCTTAGTGAAGATCAAAAAGCGGACGACTTTGGGCAACAACAGGCAGCAGGTAACTTCAGGTTGATCTGGCTCAAGTCGAGTCATATGGCATAGCTGCTCTGGTCGATCTTCTCACCTCTATGATCAGACCCCGATCTTTTGGTTCTTCTTTAAGCTCATTGTCGGAGTCGTACGCGTTCACGCATGAGTTTGAGGGACTTGGTCATACAATGCCCATTGCTCGCTTCTGATGCCGTTGTCCGACGGTCTCGTGACTGTAGTTGCTTGAATGTAAGCGTTAAGCGATTATAACCATTGGATACGTACGAATAAACGGTTAACAATGGAGGAAGAGAACACGGCGGCTTCTCTCGATGAATGCAGACAGATTCTCTGGCTCATCTATGCTCTTACGCAGCATCAAAGCTCGGTCCCATCGCGATTCTCGTTCTCCATCCTTTTTTCCTACTTGTCGTGAAATAGTCGTCGATTTTTTCCATTCTGGGACAGATATCTATGAAAGCAAAGATATTGTATGCAAAACAGTAAATTAGGAAACTACACTGAAAATTCTTAAGACCAAATGAAATGTTTCTTATACGACAACGCTCTTTAAATTCTCATATGCCATGTACCGAACTGTACAAAAATCATACTACTTTTTTCTGATCTCATGCATTTCACCGTCACAGTGTATGTACAAATAATTTATTTGGAAATACCACCGGACCAAGCTGTTTGCGGTGAAGCAAACGAAACGCGAGGGAACGTCGTTCCAACACAAGTAGCATCAGCATCAGCTCCTTCTTCGTCGCTTCCGCGAATAAATGCGACGATAACGACCGGTCCGCGTGCGGCTACTAAAAGAAGTCGACTGTCTCGCGGTCCGTTCGAGAAGCGTTCGCGCCGGAACGAGAATCGAACGCAGGAGTAACAGAGAGAATCTCGTAGAGTGACTCTCAAGTTGTGGATAAAGAAAAAGACAGAGATACGGTGAAAGAAGCTTGGGGAATCGGTCGTTCGCGTTTGGCCGGTCGTTCGGTCGGCCGCGGGACCATCTATCATGCAGCTGTTGCTTCCATTGTGTTGTTAGTCTTACGTTACGTCGTTGTACTGCCGCTGGACCCCTTGCGACTTGCGTTCTGTTCTCTCTCGTGAAGATCCAAAGTCTCGAGTCGTTCTCCAGCCACGTCCCGGCACTTCGAGAGACCGAGTGTCCAACATGTGTTTGTCCTCCGGTCTCTACTTTCAACCATCTCGCTCCCTTTGCCCTGTTTCGTCTCATTCGCAAGAACAGCTCTTGACTCCATCGCGACGCCATTCTTTTTTTTTGTCTTCTTCTTCTTTTTTTCCTCTCGAAAGAGCAGGAGAAATCAGGAAACACAAAGTGTCACTGTCCGTCTGTTTTTTCTCAGATCTGGAGAATAAACGTTATAGATGCTTTACAGATTTTTTGGTAACAAACTAGAGTCTTTTAGGATGAATTGGATATCCTGAGACACAGGGTTCATCGCTTTGAGCTTTTATTTTTATCTCAAATCTTTTTGTGATCTTTGTCTTAATGGTGGGAAGAAGAAATCAGACGGTAGGGAGAGTTATAGTTGAAACTAGGCGAGGATAGTGTAGCAGGGACAGAAAGTGAGGAATGAATAGATCTACCGAGAGATACAGAATGTATAAGTGGTCAAGGGTGCGACAGGTCTGTGAACGCGTGAAGGAACTCTCTAGCTTCACAAGGTAAGCGCAATCCTTTGATGTCTAGCGCAGATACAATGACCAGCATCGTAGCACCTGCCACATTGATCCAAGAATTCCAATTAAGTTTGTTCGCCTTCCATCATAGTAGTTGTATTTCTTATCAATAACTAGGGTCACGTAACACTGCAGTGCTCTTTCCTAGTGTGTAGCAAATGTAACATGCAGTTAAAGGTCGAAAAACATGAAAATAATAGATTTTTCGACATTTTTCAATAATTTATCTGGATTTCAAGAAAATCTCTTTGATACTCCTAATCTGCGGACAATTTCTCTTTTTATTTTTCCTTTTTCGTACATTCTTCTTCTTTATTTTTTGAGTTTGAACTCAAAGAGTCGTACGCGTGGGGCGGAGGGGCCGGGGTGCGTCAAGAACCAACAGACTTGCCGATGGTATAGTAACCAACACCGCGGATCCAGGGGCCAGGTATTTGCGCAGGTAGTATACGGAAGGAGATACGGTGGCTTCGCTATCGTCGGCAATAAATTGTTTCCCATGTGTACGGTTTTGCTGCGTATTCTTGCTCTTGCTCTTTGCTACCCGATGTTTAGTTTCTTCTTGCGTGGTTTTCCGATTCATTTTTTTTTTGCTGCCGATTTTTCTCTTTTATTTCTATGACTTCTCAAGTGATGAAGAAAGAAGCACAGCATCCGAACGTATGAGAGAAAGAGAGAGAGAGATGAAGAAAGAAGAAGGCCGAACACGCCGGTCTTTCTTACCTCTCAGCAACTTTTTGCCCTCGTTCGACGTACTCCACGGTTGCATTCGCTCTGCAGTTACAACAGCGACAGCAACGATCGGCTTGCTGCCGATCGGTCCTCAGGGCCTATCGAGAAGACACAACCGCGGATGTGGACAATACACGAAGCGATGACTCGTTGTCGTGGTCGTTCTGGATGTCGTCGTTGTCGCGACGATTGCCGTTTCCTTGAGCTCGTGTACCGCAAGAAGTGCGTCCTGCTTTCACACAATCCAATGCGGGCTCGAGAAAGTAGCCGGTCCATCCGCCTTTATACATACCAATGGAATAGAAAGCCAAGATAAGTTTATAGGCAATCGAAATCGTAAACCGAGACCGAAGCGAAGAGCTCACCTCACCATCAGAAGCATATAGAATTTAACGAGCCGAAGAACGTGCTCCTCCCCGTTGGAATACACAGCATCCAAGTTGCTCCTATGGAATCTCCGGAGTCATCGAGTATCAGAGCCTGCGTCTGATTAATCTTCCTGATTAACGATCCGATGAAAATTGTTTACCTACTTGTCAACGTCAATTATGCAACTTAGCTACGTTTTTTCAGGTGGAACTGTAATCAAAGTACATTCAGCTCAGTATGCACCCTAGACTTTGGACTAACTTGATTTGAAAAGTTTTATAACTGTGTATCTTATACCACAGCCACGTGACCATTTGCTTGACCCTCCCTGATCCCACATATAATCTTGGACCCAAATCGCGATTTTATTTTTAGTCCGATTCACGGGCATCCGCTCTTTCAAACAACTCTCTCGTGGCAAGTAGCACGTGCCACTACTATAGGTCGCCCATTCGGACGTCATTATTAAAACAGTAGGCAGAGCCGATAAATGGCTGTAATAATTCCGCGGATCGATCTAACTCGCCGGTCCGATTGTAGAGTAAAAAAAGGGAGCAAAAGAGAGACTCGCTCATCCTCTCGTCCCTCGTCTTCTTTCCAATCTTCCTTTCTATCCCTTCCTTCGAATGTGCGCGCGACCCGGCGTCGCACATAAATGATCGCCCTTCTTTTCTCGATCGTGGCTCGCTATACTCTACGGGCCGATAAATACTGGGCCATTCCAGCATTGAGGGTGTGCTGGAGAGGGCGCGGAACAGCCACCGCTACTTCACCCCGGTCTGCGAATTATAGGCGTTTTAAAAATATTGTACCATCACTTATTCAACGAGCTCACGAGCTCTGAGCTATCGGTTTCCAATAGTATCCTGGGATCACAATTTCTCCGGGCCTCTTTCTCTATTATTGAAGTCCGCTATCCACTGTAAGGGAAACTCAAAAGTAGTGGCTACAACTTCTCAAAAGACGCATCGTTATTTTCACTCCGTTCGTTATTTCATTTTATATTTATACGATTTACGATCTCACTCCGAAACGCCGGTGGAAAACGACGTTTATATCTTCCGGTCGGAAAATTTACGAAGCTCGCGAGATATCAGCATTCATTATCTGTCTATACTCGAGAGAATCCATATTCTGTAAAACTGTAAAAATATTATTAAAGGATATACACTAATGCTTTCATAGATAAAGATTCTTCAAGAGGATTTTGCACCTCGTTGAGCGAGATGTTGCGAACGTTTTCGTCATCTCGAGGTATACGACAAGCTCGATACATCTCACATAGATTATCCCGAGCGCTCTAATCTCTCTGGAAGAACTCGAAGAACCAAGAGACGAATCTGTTGAGAATCTTGATAAAAACTCGAGCATACGCTCTCGTTTTATCGTTGACAGATTATTAATGGTTTGAAATTTATATTCCTCCCATCGTCTGCACATATATTTTCAATTGTAAGCAAAAAAATAATTATCAACAGCCTTATGCAAAATGCCAAAGGGTAGAGTCGAATGAAATTCATATTAAATCCATATTAAATAAATCATCGCTCTGTCCTTTCCGGGGACAAAGCAAAATCTGCAAAAAAGTTCGAGATATTCATCCCATATAGCACAGCATCTTCCACGCTGAACATTATCAGAAATCTTGCATTGGTTCGAGTATTTTATTTTCTTACAGTATAAAGGCGAGTAAAGAGGATCGGATAGTCGAGTGGACAAAACATGAGGTCTATATTCGTGGCCCTTTCCTTCTATCTGCCGTTCCTGCTGGACCGTTCGAGATGTCCACCTCGGCTACCTCGTTCGCGGTTCGAGCCGGGCGTTAATGAGGAGAGCCCGGTCGCTCGGATGCTGCTTCTGCTTCTGCTTCTCCTGCAGCATTACGCATACATTAGAATCCGCCGATCACTGCCTCCGATCGGATCAGCAAAACTCCCGGAGGATGCACGGCTGGCTCCAACTGCAAAGTTATCCACTCGGCTCTAAAGCTCGTACTATATATACAGTATTGCGACGTGTCTCGATCGGCAAGTCGCGAGAGGAGCGAACCGCTTCAGCGGACGATCGAGTAGCGCAGAAACTGCCGCGAAGGAGCAACAAAATTGCAACTGCAACGACGATGACTACAGTTTCTATACCCGGTCGCACAAGAGAGCGAACCGCCAGAAGTAGCGACGAAGCCTCGCATACACACACGCCAGCACCGGGAATGGGAATGAGAAGCTCAGCGGCGCTTTCAATTATTCCCTGAACAATCCCGCCGCTTGTTTCCTTCAGCGATTACATCTCCAAGTATTTATTCGCTGCCTCTTCGCTTTCCGTCCTCCCTCCTCCAACAGTTTGCTGATTTTGCCTGCTGTTGGCTTTGCCATGACTTCAACGAGCCTTATACTTCCCTCTTTCGATATACATATATGTATCAGTCGTAGTACATTCGTTTATTTTCCACACTTTTCGTTTCTAGTACAAGTACGAGGATAAACGAATTGTTTGATCATTTTTTCACTAAAATGTTAAATGTGCGTAAATGACATCTCAAAGTTTATAAGAAAAGTGAAGAATTCTGTTGGCACGTAATAAATTGAAACGATCGTAAACCGTGTAATTAGGAACATAATGTAGCGGGAATCGATACCCTTTGTATTTGTATTGACATTGTGAGAATGTCAATAAATTTCCACGAGAAGTGGGTTCCTATGTACGAGTAACTTCTGCTATAAGCTCTCACTGAAGTTTACGAGACCGTGCACCGGATGGAAAGACCCCTGCAGATCCGAGACTCCGATAGGGCGCACACGAATTATCGAGAGTTAATTGTACACTTAATTAAGCATCTCCCGGTGAGGGTCGGGCTAGTGAATTTGTTAAGTCAGCAAAAGCCGGACTTGCCTTCGTTCTTCTCGATATTCTTTCAACCTTGCCCAGTCGTTGTGATCCTCGTCAATCAGTACCTCGATATAACATGTATATATGTAGACATTTATCGATCGATAACAATTGAACCGAATTTTGGTAATTATTTAAAAAAAATGGCATTTGTCTGAATTTTTTTAATTTTCTTAAAAATGTCGGATTTATTATAAATATATTTTATTGACACTGACGACGAGTGACGAAGGTGAAGGAAAACGATGGAAAGGGAGCAGAGCCAAGGTGTCGTCAGTCATATCCGCGGCACATGTGCCGCGCTGTCGAAAGTCGAAACTGAGAAGCTGCGCATAATAACTCGCCTTGGCATAACGGAGCAAAGCTCTATAGAACGACGAGGCATAAGCAATAACCGAACGAACGAATGGACGGACGAAGCAACGAAAGAAAGAACTAACTAACGGAGTCGCCGTTCCGAGGCTCACAGCATCAGCTCGCGGGTCCCTGTTGTGTCTATCTATCCTCGATGCTCCTCCGAGAGCACGTATGGCCCACACGTGTCTAAATTATTATTGTCTGAAATATAACGCCGCTGCTGGTTTGTGATGCCGACGGAGCCGGTTCGAACGTTGAAACTCACGGAACAGACCGACATATAGGCATATCTCACAGTTGAAAACTCTTTTCTCCTCTCCCTTCCTATTCCCGCTTTTTCCATCCCCGCATCACCCTCTTTGCTTCCCCCTTTCCTCTTTGTGGACTCCAAAAAAACCACTACAACGTTGTTCCATTAAATTATGACACGTTCCATTTATAAAACAGAGGAAGAGACGAGAGCTAGAAGCGTGACTATGCCACACTTTCGAAAATTTTCAAACTTTAATCCGCGAGAAGGAATGAATAAAATAAGTATTTGAGGTAGAAGAGTGGAAGGAGGAAGCTTAACAGTGTCAGATTTGAAATTGTTCGTGTAAACAAAAAAATTGACGAGGATTAAGACGTCAGAGATAAGCATGTGTTAGAATTGAGAGTGGGTCGTACTGGTACATTTTTCCCAAGTTTATTTTTTCACTGACTTTCATAGTTTCATTTTTTTTTTTTTTTTTTTTCATTCCTGACCTGACTTAATCCTTCAGGTACTTTGCTCTTCCAATTTTAACACGACTTAATCCTTTTCCGGAATGGAGCGTGCTTGAATGAGCGGCGTCAAATTTTGAAGGGTGCTCGCAGGTGTCATACATTTCAGGGCACATTGAACACTGGTAATAAAGGAAAACTTAAATTAGGGGAAAATTAACAATTCTTTACTCGTGGTCTCGAAAATTTGGACCAAAGCACGTGCGTCTTCCAATCACCGGATATGCTACCACAAGTTTCCACGAAACGCTTTCATCCTCATCCCGTGCTAGCGATATTTGTTTGTTATGCCGAAGGCTCCAGAAGAAGGTTTCACTGCGCTTTGCAAGCATCAAAAGATCACACGCGGTTTATCGGCAAATGTGGTCAACATTTTTGGTGAAAAAGCGTGTACGTTATATTCCATGTTGATGTACACAAAACATTAGAAAACGTCTAGAAAATTAACTTTAGGGATGTTCAATGGCATAGAAAGTGCTGTAACCAAAGAATTATGAAAAATCGTGTCAGCGGAGAGATTTCTCTTAACTAATTCGGAATCTCTGCTCGGTGTCATAGCGACTAGCAGGTGATGTATGTTCGCGAGTAAACGCACTGAGGAAATTAAGAAAGGGCGTGAGTGAACGCGCGAACATGCGAACCCAAAGGTGCGAGATTTAATGCCTGTCTTCAGCCTGATGCTCGGTAACTTTACCACCACCGCACAGTGAAATTGACAGGCTCGCTGTAATGTCTTATAGCGTTTATTCAGCAGAAACTGCAGTGAGTCGATCAGCTTCATAGTGAGATGTTCTTATAATCTATGTACACGTTGGCCCGACGGCTGCTTAACGAGCAATCGTCAAATTAAATTAAACGACATGCGAATCGTTAAAAGCGGATGTGCACCGTTAACCTCGGCTGCACATCACGAGTCTACGTCGGTACATACGATTTTACCGTCGTATACCGTAGTCGGTAGCTGAATGCAAAAGTGTGCAACGTTTAGAGTTGATAGTGCACGTGTACGTATGTAGATATGTGTAGAAGTGCAACGCATGCGACCGTCGGGGCACACCAGAAACGCTCTTCTTTTTTCGTTGGTTACGTGACTCGCCGGGATTCAAAGGGCCGCCGGGCATACATCCCAGCTTCCCGACAAATCGTTCAAATTGTTTCTGCATATCGTACCTACACGTCGTGCTTCACCGCGCGAAAAAGCTTTCCCGACTCCGATTCTGTGTTCAATTTTGTTGCGCATGCAATCACGAAGAAAATGTTCGGCAAATTTTTGTGGATATTACTTTTTATCGGTACATCACGATTTTCCATTTATTTTGGCAATGAAGTTCCGTAGATCAAGAAAAATGCTTACTTAACTGATAGAAATAAGAAATAATAGATACACGTACAAAGGTTGACTGGATATAGCTAAATTGGAAACACACACGTGTGAGAATATAATGCATGTAGCTTTTGGGAAGAAATACGGGGAGTTAAACTTTCAACGCCTTCTCTCCGCACTTTCTTTGTGGTGGCAATTAATAGTAGATTAACGAGTATGGTTGGCGAGGGTGCGGAAGAGTGTGGAGAACGAACGAGGCTCGGAGGGAGAGAAACGGAACACTACTGAGAGGGTTTAAGCGTACAAGTAGTGGTGTATTTCGAGAGAAGCCCCGTTTCGGGGTCGTAAGGGGGTCGCGAAAATGCATTGACGGCAAGAGAAACATGAGGTACATCCGAGGGTTGATGGCCAAACGGATCGTCGCTTCATTGCCGACGGGAACATAAGAACTGTGATGTAGGGTAGAGCGAGAGAGCCAGAGGGATGAGATTACGCACGCCGCCTGAAGGATTACGCCACTCTGATTCTGCGATAAGAATGTCAAAATAAGCTGGCTCTCGTGGCGGATCTGTTGACAAGACCGTTGCCCTGTAATCCCTCGATAGGTCCAAGCCCGATGTGTACGACCCCAGTAATTACATTGTAACTGCTCTGTCTTTGCTGTGTTAACGCGTTCTCACGTCATCATCGTCGTTGTAATAGTCGTCTAACATACATTACCAAATCGATGCCTTGGACACTTCTTTTGGTACTCGCCGATCATCCAAACTCGGTCATTCGTTGCATGCTTGTCACGATTGGCTGTGTTGATAATAAAGGAGCTGAACAGGCGTGTAATGTCTGCAGTAGATCCTAATGTTATAATAAACATAAGTCTTGAATGGGGAGATGAGAGGTTTCCGGAGATAGAAGCTAAAAGCAAAGAAATTGGGAACATCGTGAGTCTCGAAAGAAGTGTCGTATTATATGTATTAATCTTAACCAGAGGTTCCGAGCTTATTTTTGTCGTTATTGCATGATGAGGAAGCTATACATTATCATACGGTAAAACTTATTCTCGTTTATCTAAGCTAGCCAATCAAATGTTCGTGTCGTTGTAGCTTCGATTCGACAGATCTTTATCTCCCTGCGTAACTCATCCGCACGTCGCATAGATTAAACCAGGAAAAAAAAATGTCATTCTTCTGTGAGAAAAGTCCCTCGGGGGAGTTGAACGAAAGAAGGAAAGAGGCTGCAGGGTACTTGGACCCCGGTTCCTCGATGCCTATGAATACTCGTTACGCATTGACACACGTCGGTGTATTTGTAGCTTGGTTGAATGGGTCGCGGTTATCCTTGATACCAAATCGCTCGGGGAACCTTGTAGTCTCACTCATCTGCAAAACGATACAATAGGTCGCAGAATGACGATTATTCCAGTTGGGGTGGATTATACGTCGTTTATTGAGACCGCCTTTTATGTCACTGTTGAAGACGTAAATTGCAAGGAAAGTCGTTCATCTACGTATGTATGAATTTTCGTACGACCTACACAACTTTATCGATACTCGTACGTATCGGTTATTTCAAAATGTACAAGATAATTTTAGGATTTTGCTTTCCTATGAACGGATACAGTATACTGGAATAAAAAATATAGTGTGCTGGCTGTGATACAGAATTGACGCAGCCTCGCGGCTGGATGATGTTGACATTAGCAGATCCGGTCGTGGATTAAAGCTTTGTATGTCGTACAAAGCTTCTTCACAATGGACCCTCTAGAGTCTCATTGTCCGCCTTCACGACCTTATACACTCTGAACTAACGTTCGCATCGTCTCGAGTCCGCGTGAACGTAATAACTTTGCTCGGTTTTCACGGCTACTCTAACTCATGGTAAGCCCATGTTTTTTCGATTACACGTATTTTGAGATGGGTCAAAAGGTGAACATAAAACATACTTATAGAAAATAATTTCTCATAATTTCCCACACCTTAAGTCATCAAACACGAATCGAAAGAAATGAATTACATCTCTAAAAATCTTTCAACATTACTACATCCATATACCATCTTCAACAAAAACCAGCACGAAGCGAGTCTTGGCGCTTTTATTCAGAAGGTAGATCACGTAGATCATCACCAATGTGTGATTTCAACACAGATCACCACCAAGACTTTTCGCAACTTCTACCAACCCTTCTCCGAACTCTTTCACGGTTTTTACTATTCTCGAAATGAAGTTGCCAAAAGCACACCGAGCCGAAATACGTACGCGTGTTGGTGTGGCTCACCGCTCGTGGCTTTCCTGACGAAAGATCAGCTACGGTTGCTATAGTGTCGATGCTACTGGATCTTGTAGCTGTGCCACTGGCATCGGTAGTGTTGGTAGGTAATATCTTGGTAAGCTCCGTCTTTTATGACAGGACTAGAGCGCCTCTCAAGGATATTGGTAATCTTCGTGCTAGTAGTAATATTGGTGGCGCAGTGATCTCTCGCCCTGAAGAGGCAAAGAGAGAGAGAGAGAGAGGGAGAGAGAGAGAGAAAGTGTGTCCCTCAGACGTCCTCTCTCCAGCTTCTCCATTCCTCATGCTTTATTCCTCCCTCTTCCCTCCTGGCGCACGTCGTTTCGCTCCACACCAGGACACCAGAGCTGCAGTCACCAGAACCAGCACCTTATACAGTTACCACCCCACCCGTCGCTTCTGTACACTCGCTCGCGCATATAGACATCCCCTCTCCCCTGTACCTCCAAAGCCATCCTTCGTGGAGAAAACCACCCCCTCCCACAACCCCCGTCCACCATCGTCGCTTCTCCTTCGTCCGGGCAAGCGTATTGACGCGGCTTTGCAGCCACATTCCGGGTAAGAACATTCAACATACGTATACATCGTCGCAGCCACCCCCTCCCCCAGCCCCCATCATCCCCTCAAACATCTCACCACTCTCCACCCAACCTTCCTTCATCCCCTCATTCTCTTCCATCGTACCGACCTCCGCTCTCTCCTCCAGTACGTAAGACAGAATACCTTTGCCACAACTCTCGAGAGCTTGGTCCTCCTCCATACTTTCGGTGCTGAAAGAAAAACAGAGACACACACACACACACACACACACATCCTTCTCGATGTATACAATGCCGCCACGACTTTGATCATAATGATTGATACGTCAAGTTAATAAAAAAAAAAGATGATACATTATTAATATTAGCAATCTGTGGATCAGATTGATGGCTGAAATTGTTTGATCTCTTGATATCAAACATTCCATTAACAAAAATTTGGAGATTCTCAACAAATACTTTGTTAATTTAAAAGCAATTTCCCACAAAATTCACGTAGCTCCGATGAAAACTTAACACTCCATGAGAAATATCGTTAAATGTCGTTAATCATTACACGAGAGCTGGCACTTTATCGCCAATAATTACGTTCTTCGTTCTTTCTCTTAGCTGTCACTTTTGTTAAATACAATTCTCGTGAGGTCAACTTCTCGCTGCAGGGTGCCTCACGTTCGTGTTAAATCTCTTCCATGTATATGACACATAGCTCGTTGCGGATCAGAGCTCTTACAATACACATACGCACTATATATAGATATATCGTGTACAATATAGAATGGAATACGTAGGGGTAATTGGCTCGGCTTCGTATCATTGAGCGAGTGCGAGAATGAAACCGAGATTTACCAGAGTGGGAGAGAGCTATACATCGTTGAGACAGTGCAAAGGAAAAGCGAAATAGAGTGAAAAGGTGGGGTGGGGGAGGGAATCAACAGCGAGATGTTCGTACGGTATAATGCATGCATGTGCTGTACGTACTTAACGAGCCGTTGCTGCTGGCCGTTCCCTTGCGAGGGCGATGGCAATTATGGTTATTGGACAATACTAAGTGGACCATGTACAGCAACCACGATGATATGTGGGATTCGTGTGCACGTGAATGAGAAAGACGCAGAGAGATACACTCTCTGCGTACAAGGAAAGACAGTGATAAAGAAACAGAGGCAAAGAAAACGAGGTAAAAGGAAGGCGCCGTGAGCCCTCGCAACTTTGCCACTCTCTTATTTCTTGGAGTTAATATACGAGAGTCATACGGTCAGCTCCAATCGTCATTAAACAATAGGACGTTATACATACGTGTGCATATATATATATATATATGTTTGTATACGTATACGCGTTTCAGTCATGAGGCGAAATAATAAGTCTCGTTAGTGACAAATTGCATAATCAGCGATAGCAGACCGAGGATGAAATACATTTTGCATTCTTAAACATATAAAAAAAAAAGAAAATGAGCTTCTGCCGAGGCTCTCTTACAATCGGTAGAGATATTATGTGCACGCGTATAATTCGTATAATTGAATCGCGAGTTTGAATTATCGCGAGAGTATAGTATAACGAGTCTCGCACCTCGACGAGACCCTCTATACTCTTAACATAAAGATAGGAGTGCGAGCGAAGGGGACGCTGGGTGTGACTACTTGGCGTTTACATGGAATATAATAAATATAATTCATGTCCTTTGCGTTTTTAACATAAAGCCTGCGTTGACGTGAGATCTCGAGACGAGGAACGAGGTATCCATGGTCGACTTTCACTCGCGTCAACGGGACAGCTTAATAAATAACTTTTTCATCCCGGTTGCACCGTGTCGCACCCTCTCCGCTCCTTATTGTAGCCTCGTGCGACTCTCCGCCGTGATGGAAGATTCTCGGTGAAGAGACAGCGAGCAGCATCCGCGAGTTCCGACGTCGGAAGCTTAATTGGAAAAAATTAAAGTCACAACGTCAACCGGAGTTGGCCTCGTCTCCACCGATTGTTGAAAACTAATTAGTGGCCGAGTTCTTTTATCACCGTGAGGTCTACACGCGTAATACTCGGGTCTTCGTTTGATAGCAGCGTATAAAAACATCTCGTGGACCAGCAATATATTATA
>JABMBT010018300.1:0-15034 GCA_018906895.1 Odontocolon sp. PSUC_FEM 10030002
ATTTGAAAACAAAAACAAAATTTAACTCCAATATTGATCTAGAAACAATGGTCCAAAAATAAACATCTTCGGTAATGACAACTCCTAAACATAACCGCAATATTATATATTTCCGTTTAATAGAGCATTCGCACACAGTGTTCCAGACATGGTGGAGTTAAAAAACAGCAACACGAGCGTCAACGCAAAGTAACGTGCAAACGACATGCGGTGCCCGAGCTAACATCTATCATCTGCCTGTTTAGCACCGAAATAGCCTGCAAATGCTATTCGCAATTTGCTTGATGGAAAGCTTCCCATCCCTTCTAATTCACCCGTTTTTCAACCCTCGGAACTCTGCAGAGCGTTAAGCCATTCACCGATGGTCTCGTGCTATTTTACTATTACTTTCAAGTCGCCTATTTGCGTACTGATGTAATCTTCCGCACCAAGTGCCCCGCGCACTTTTTTATTGTTTCGTTCAAATAAATGATATGCATTTCTAACATTGTACATTTTTGTATTGTATGCAAAGTAAATTTAGCTTTTCTAGACAGTGACGAATACAGGCGATGAAAAGAGCATGGCAGTTTGAGGGTCAAGGGAACATCACGGGAGATTATTGGGCGAAGGGTGGTTCCTCGCTAATCCTCATATCTCAACGCCCTGTTGACAAGCATTCACGACGCCTCCTCCTGCCCGAGACCTCAATGTAATGAACGACATCCACCGCGACAAACGCCGGCGTCTGATGCAGGACCCACAACCTCCTTTGGACAGCTATTACGAGGCATCGAACCAGGGGTTCGACGAAATTCCACACGACATACAGAATATAGAACCCATCATCATCATGAATACAACAGTTACCGAAAATTCTCGCTGCGTTACAGGGTCAGGTCATTTAAGCAGCATTTGTAGAAATTCTGTATCTCTGCGAGTTCAAGCCTAATAAGCTTGATAATTGTCAAAAAATAGTCATAGCGTATGTCACTTAAAGCAGAAATGGTAAATTTTGTGGAAGAATTTCGAAAGTTGGCTATTTTCGCAAGCATTAGAATCAACGGAAACATTTCTGTCTCTTGCTCTGTTACAGTTGGGAATTCAAAGTACAGGCTAACGAAAATGATAATAATGGAATAATTGCAAACGTTTTCGTTTGGAAAGTTTCCAGTATATCAAGAGAGGTTGGTCTACTCGTGATAATTAGTTTCAGTGACTTATAAACAGAGAATGAAATCTCTGCAGCTCGGACAAAGTGTGGATGCGACAAAATATAGTTGTTCATTACACATCTCGTATGGTCACTCGTATGAAGCCACTCCCCGCAGTAGTACGTATTCTCGTTACATTATGTCGAGGTCTCCATGCCTTTCTGGAAACTCACTAATTAGTAGGTGTGGTTAGCCGCTGGTAGATAGACAGAGCGAGAACCAAAGACCCAACCATGACAAAGAAGATTGCACTAGCACGTCGGTTGGAGACAAACACATTAAACCATGTCACCATGTGTCTGAGTCATAATATTACATTAACTTGTGATTTCAAAGTATCATCATACAGACGAACATATTAAAAAGTAATTTTCGAGACAAATTGTTAGCTCCAGTAATTATCTTTCGTATATCACAGTTGCCTGACCTCGGTCACATGTAATACACAGACTACAAGTCAGCGAGCGCAATATAATATAAATTCTTGATTATATTTTCTCGTGAAATTGCGTGCTGAACAAAGAAGATACTGAGAGCCAGAGTTTGTAAACCGGCTCGTACGTACGATGGTTAACCGTTGCAAGGGGGTATTAATATTGTCACGTTCGGGTTGATAAATAGTTTTGGTTAAAGTTGCTAGTTGCCCGGCTGGCCGGCAAGCAACTCAACTGAGGCTCGTGCCCCCGGAACGTCATGGACATTGTGTTAACAATGCCCCTTGCTGCTCTCAGTGGCGTTCGCATAAGCGAGCTACTCTACAGTGGTGTTGTGTTGCGTATAGTACCTGTGCTTGGCTGCCTACTCGAAATTTCTTGAATACCAAGGGCTCAGGAACGGCGAGCGTTATTGGTTTTTGGTTGTTCGAGTATCTGGCATAACCGAGCGCTTACGTAAGTCTGAAATTATAACAAGACATGGTTTCTGGTACAGCCGGAAACTGCATCCCCAATATTACTGCAAGATTTGTAAGATTATTTTGTTAGCAGATATTGGTAATTCATCGGTCGATGATATAAACTTTTATTAGTTTCTACCTTTATCTAAGCGTTACTGCCTTGCACCCAGAGCGTGTATAACGTGTTGATAACTGGTGTTTCTACTGTACTTTCTGGTCGTTTAGCCATTCTTTAATACAAATTACTTTGCTAGGTTTCATTTTGGTAGCGTTGTCAACAATTACAAGATAACAGGCTTTAATGCGTAAGAAACCTCAGCCTATTATTCCAGAATCTTGCAATTAATTAATATCCATCTCTGAAGCTTTATCCACATTTTACTGCGCACTCAACTCTCAAAACTTGCGTTTCCTATTACATTCCACTTCTTCTTTTACCTACTGCATCGCTCGCGGAAGGAGCTCGAGCTCGATAAATTCTCATTCAGAAAATTTCTTTTATGAGACTTGAAAATCTTTTACATAATCTCATCACAATGCCTTAGCGTTATACATCGAGGTGTAAAGCTGTACAGAAACAGGACATATCATAATAGTATATTACTCTCGCTATGGGCGTATAAATGTAGCTTTATCGATAATTAATTGTTAATTCTTTTGCATCGTTTCCCTTTGTCAACCGACAATCGGACGAGGTGAAGCGATAAAAAAAATATTGCCGAAACTGGCGACTCAGTCGCTGCGGGTAGTCACAGGGATGGTTGAATAGCCCATGGTTTTACGTATGGCTGAACCGTGAAACCAACATTGGCGTTCCTGTCGGACGGACACACAGTCCAGCAGGGATTTCGTTCGTTTGTCCGGCGTAGCTTCGAGGCCATTAAATTAATCCCGAGCAACAGATATCCAGGGATACAGAGACCAGCAGATACACCGAGTATTGCGTAATCGAGTTATCGAACTCCCCCGCGGATTGCCCACGAAGGAAGAATCTTGCTGGCTGACTTTTCGCATCACGTTTCTCCGATCATTGGCGTTTATTGCTACCTCTTTCCACGATTCACGTAGATACGTAATAAAAAGTTTCCTCTTCACAAAGAATTTTGCAATACAATTAATTATAGTCTAACGTCAATCAGTGTAACAAATTATACATTTTTACTTATTTTAGAGCTAGTGACAATTATTAATTTTATTTACAATGCTGTTAGACTCTCTGTAGAGCACCAGTGCACGAAACTCGGTCAATTGCATTTTGAGGCATAGTGCATGACCAATGTGGCTCAACCATTTCCCAGTGAAATATGCCATTAGCTGGGATCTATAGCTGAGTTTGCAGACGAAGCCGCATTCGAATTTCGGAGTTAGATCCGATGAGATAGAGCCGGAGAGAACGAGGTAGTTTGTGAAACGCAGACTTTCCGACGCTAGGATGAATTTGCTCATGTGACTCATACATCTCACTCGCCTTCTACCTTTGTTTTCAATTTCCATTAGCATCAGCTGTTTCGCTAAAATTTTCAAAACGTATACATCATCGAATTCTGTAATTGGCACTTTTCTCTGCACGATATACGCCTAAATCATTAATTTCCTATCACTCGCCCCTTTTTTTTTAGTCAACTATCGACATTAGATGTCTGCTTTTATTTCGATCCAGAAGCAATTCTTGAAAATATTTATTATATATACACCATATGATTGAACTGTGAGTCGCAAACAAAATTAAAGTGAGAATTAAGGTGAAAATGCAGGAATGAAATGGGAAAGATGAGATAGAGAGGGGGATGAAAAAAATACTAAAATAATACGAGCATTGTGCGAAGACAGAGAGATGCAAGATGACGTTAACAAAGGCTGTCTCGACGACAATGAGTGCTTATTACGGGGGTGGCGTTTCTTCTTACAGCGTGCTTAAACCGTTTTATGCTTTAATACGGACAATTTATAATTGACATAGTGGCGGTAGAGAGCTGGATCGGTTGATGAGAAACGAAGACAGATAGAGAATTGCAAAAGAAAAGGCGAATGAGAGAGTAATAGCAGAAGGGAGTGAAGTAACTCGCGAATAAAAGTCTCAACGGCGACGAATGTATATCCTCTTCACAACGAAGACGAACATGCGAACACGAAACCAGACGCGGGACTGTACCTCGAGAACGTCAAACGTAAAAGTAATGTCCACATTTTTTCTTCATCTTTATACAGCGCTGCGGTTCTCGACTTTGTTTCTAACTTTTCTCTTTTCCTCAACTTGATAATACAAGAAAAGGAAACCGAGAAATGTAATTTAATGTTTCAAATATTTGATCCAGAGACATCAACTTTTGTTCCAACCTACTTTGGATCATCAACATTGTCTCAACCGATTATGCCAGATGGGCTGGAGCAAACGGAACAATAAAAACACGTAGCCCCAATTCAGCCCCAATTGGAATGAGAGCATAAATGATTTACTCCAAACCTATTTATGAAGATAAAACTCGTGACAATAGTTTCATTAATCAGTTAAAGTGTAGGTTGTTGTATTTGGTAAACTACACTAAAGAGGTAAGTCTTGAGAAATCAGAGAACCGTACCATCCCATTACAGTTCAATACTTGATAATCACAAACCTGTCTGCTCCATGAATGATAGACAATGATACTAGAAACGTCAAAGTGGATCACTGGATGCTCATCAATCCGAGTTGGATACCATGGTACTTCCCGTATGGATCAATCGTCTATGGCCTCCCGCTATATACACTCGAACCCTGATAAGGTTCACGTACCATTGGTTGGGCTGCACCACGCATCATCACTCGGTCCAACAATGCAGTAATACTGTGAGCCAGAATGAACCCACAAGCTGATGCGCCTGTCCTTGATCAGGAACATATAGTGTTTCAATATCGTCCGATAACGCATTTGACCTGTACAATAGGGCATCTCGCGAATTGGATGGATTATATGGATATTTGATGGGAACTGCTTTAATCGCAGTCATACCCTGCTCTGATGTGAGTTCCTGAATCTACACCCCTCGTTTAATTTTGCTCTCTGTCCTATATTCGTTATATCTCTCGCTCACGCTTATGATCGTCATCTCTGTATGCCCATCACCGAACGTGGATATAAAAAGATACACTGACTGCTTCGGTGCACTGGCTCCGGATACACTCTACACGACCCAAAAATAAAACGGTAGCTAGCTTGGTCATGTTTCCATTGCTGGGGGCATTTTTTACTGTTTCACCACACGCTGTTGCTGTGCCACCGTATTTTTCTAATTGGACGACGGCTATCTGTGAATCTATATTACATTTCTACCGCCCCCCGATTCCCCATTCCTCTCTATTTCTTCCATCCCTTTTCCAGCAACGTTATCTATAGCTTTGGCCAGTATGCAATTGGGTTTTTTTGCATCACCACGTCACGTTGTATTTACCCAGAAATGTTGGGGGCAGGGAGGGACGCAGGTGAAATAACGTTAGCGACAGTATCGAATCAGCGAATGAAACATTATTACGTATACGAAGTTAGGTGAATTTATTTTGAAACTGGAAAACTCATATTTATAGACTACAAATTGGATGACCTGTAATTTAGACGAACCGATTTTTAATAATCATTTTTTTTTTGCATTTAAGATGTCGCTGAACAATGATGCAATAATTTTATGGGGTGCGTAACACCGGTGCACTTTCAATTTGTCATATAACCACAGTCCATATCCCACGTACAAACAATAACTCACTTTTATATTGGCTGTACGTCAATAAAATGTGGTCCATGGATTTTCCGTAATACAAAGTGATTTCAGGAGAAACAGAGACCGATAGAGGGAGAGAAATAAACCAAGCCGGCACTAATAACGTAGCAGTTTATATGTTGGTCATATCATCGCAATAATTTCCAACGTGAACGGAGAGAACGGGATTTGATAGTGGAAATCGAATACCCTCACGTTTGCAGTTACGTTTACAGTATGCCATAATAAATGATGCAGCATATAGTACTCCAACATTATATCGTTTAAAGATTATCATGACTATAGCCAGATTCATTTCACTCGTCCTTTGCAACAGTCCATTACTCCATGCAGTGTCCAAAGCATTGACGCAAACCGCATCTTTTGGCGCATCAATATTTAACAAATTTATTACTCATCGATATCATTACAGTATTCGAAATCAATTGGGTGAATATCACCTCTAGATACAGAAGACAAGTAAGCCGGACATCGAGACGTTCGAGAAATCGTGAACGCAATATCCATACCGGATTATCAGTTGGCGCAAATCAAAATGCAGTTGCCAAGTCATATTCAACCCCCCGCGCATATCCCGTTCTCATCCCGCATAGTTCCTCGTAGAGCTCCACTACGTGTGCAAACCGCGGGTTCGCAGCGAACTGGTGCATATCCGTTCCGATGTACTCGAAGGGGGGTAAGGGGTGAAGTCCCTATTCCAGCAACGCCCCCTCCCTACGAAACGAGCTTCTCTCACTGGTAACAATCCGGGTGCAACAGCAGCTAGCTTGGCTGCTCCCACACGCTCTGTCGACCGACCGACCGGATTCGGGGACTATTATTTGAACGGTTATTGGTATGATAGCGCGTATCTGGCCGCCGTGCATCACGCTTCAACTCTACGCTTGTCACCCCAGTTCCAATGGTATGTATGCTATACTAAAATATACCCCATCGCTGCTTCTCTACTCTGTTCTCTACTATACCATCCACCCACGACCTCTCTCGCGAAACATATCCCAGAGCATGACTCACTTCTGTTCCATAAATACATGTTCCAGGATTTCTGGTTGTCGAACCAGCAATGAATTATGTTTGAGAGGTTTATTCACGAGACCTTGGAGATTCCAATCGATGAAAAGTAAATTAAAAACATATAGCTATAATTTATGTAAGTATGATCTTAAAAAAATGCGGTGATAGAAAAGTTAGAATTTTTTAATTTCAATTTTCGTTGATTAACAGACGAGTTGTTTATTTCAGCAGTATCTTTGTTACGTTCATGAGACTTACCAAAATCGCTAGCTCTTATCTCCGGTGTAGAATGAAGCCCTTTCGTTGGTTGTTTGTTTTATCTCGTCTACTTAGCCAGAGTGTTGTTGTCAGGAGCTGTGTAACACGGACTATGAGTGAAGGGACACCGACAAGAGGTGGAAAGTCACTTTCGTCGATCGATATACCCTCGAGAGATGTATGTGCCTTGGTGCTTTGCTTACCCTTCTCGAGCATTAAAAAGCTTGCTTTCCAAGGGGTTAGGCCCACCAAGAATTCCCGTGCCACCTCTCAATGGCGCCAACAACACGAGCTGGATAAGTAAGCTGTGGATAGGTAAACTTAAGAAGTACAGCACGCCCGCCACCGGCTGCGAGTGGTTTGTGCTTTTTCTCACAACAATTTACAGAAATAGGTTTGATGGTATATGCTACAAGGAGTGAGACGACTTTATTATATTAGCGGCAAGGTTCCCTCGATATTTGGAATGATCTTGACGTTGATGGCACCTCATAGTCGCTCGTTCATGCATCTCCTGCACTTAAAGGGACTTACTCTCCTTCCTCTTCGCCCCCTAAAAATTATACAGCTTCCAAACACGTTGAGAATCGTCGTTTTCGCAACATTTCCCGCGGCTACCTGCCTCGTTGTTTCTTCAGGGTCCTAGAACCTAGAGCTCCACTTTACCCAAATTACAAGTTCCAGTATCTTGCAAAATTTATCAATAATATATAGAGGAATTCGAAGCAACAAAAGCAACATCTTTCGTAAATATGGGATAAAGGGTTAGAGAATAGACTAACTTTCCTAGTTTTCCGTCATCATCTAGAAAATAGACAAACAAAGTGCAAAGGGGTTATCGAGAATGTGATCTCACTTCCAACAGTTGACCGGGCCATTAGCGAGTTTTGTTGTCCATCCTCACCGCTTCCAAGTAATTGCTGCTTTCACAGCCCATATCACCTTCCAGCAAACTCCATCCGTTACCTACGCTTGTACTCTTAGCCATCCATTTATCCGAAAGTCAACCAACACTAAACAGCAGCAGAAGCCATCATCCTCTATATTTCCCCCAAATGCACAAAGTGTAACGAATCCTATACTTTGTTCTTGACTAAAGCAATTAGAAACAAAACTATCGAGTTTCAAAGATATAGGACAACGAAGCATTGGTATAGGTGCGAGGAGGTGAAAGCCCGTCAAGGAAAGAGCGCGAAAGGGGAGCTCTTATATCCAAACGCTTTTCAACGAAAGCGAAAACCACTCGTAGAGTGTGTTTCAAAAGTGTAATCGATGGAACGAAGAATTAACCACTCTACCGTTGCAACTGTTTTTTTTTCTCCTCCACTCGTAGAAGGAATAAATGGAACAAAAAGAATACTCGATCTACCGGAGACTACAACACACGGAATCTCCAGAGTCGTGCATTACTCATCTGTATTTTTCTTTGATTTATTTAACCTACTCTTCCGTTCCCAGCACGCTTTCCTCGTTTACCGGCATTAATTCGAAATTCTCGTCTCGTACGAAAGAATCCTGCATCTCCCCCTGGTTTAGCTCTTCCATCCTACTTCCTCGCCCTCGAGGATAATCGTAGAACATTGGACACTGAAACGAGAGCAATCCAACTCCAGTTGTCTCGATCTCACGTATCGACGTTCCGTTAGCTCGTTCCCTCATCCAACTATACCTTCTTCTTCATCCGGAAGCAGAATAGCAGGGGTTGAACACAGCTCTTCCACAATCGCGGCGAGTATCAAGATAACGATCCGATGGCGATCGGCCAGCTCGCAAAATTCCCTCAGCATCCCTCTTCGCTCTCCTACTATACGGATTGTATATTCAGTAATATACCTTATACTTCTTTTAGGTAGTGTAAAGATCAGTACATACATAGACAAGGTGAATTCCACAGAAGAATTCTGCTGGCCTAAGCTCATCTGCTCGGCCTTAAACTGCTCCCGGTGATATCTTAGACCCGAGAGCAATGAAACCATGGCAAAGCTCGACACGTCAATGGGCCACTAAGGTACAAGAACCAATTTTATTTCATTCGTTGTCGCAGCTGCAGTTACCTGCAATTTATACCATACCCAATCGCGAGCTAATGGGGACGAGTGAGACGAAAACAAAGAATTCAGGATGGAAGGGGTACTGGTAGAAATTCATGGATTTTTCTGTCGACGTATCGCGGTGGGGGTTTTTCTCTACCTCTTCTTTCATTCCCAGAACTCGACTCATCGACTCTGGTTTTATCTCTGTTTTACTCTTTCGACGTGCTGCGCTCGCGACGGGACCCCCCGTTATCTAGATAACGCCTGCCAATGCGCCCTTCCTTATTGGCATATCGGCGAATCACCGGCTGTCACGCGAACGACCGGTTCAAACAACCGAGCCGGTCCCGCGGCTCTTTGAACCTACAACGGATTTTATTGCATCCCCGTCGTTGTCCGGGCGCGATCGAGACCCGCGAGTTGCTTGCTTGCTTGTACATACTTCGAGCTGACGTCTCGCTCCCTCGTGAATCTCGACTGGTCGCGCGCGGGCTCGTTTCTGCGGCGGCGAAAGGTACCACACGGTAAGCGTACGGGACAGGTTACACGGGTTACCCTTCTCCGTCTCCTAATCCTTTCTGTCTTCCAATGTTGCTCGATCGGGAAATAAAATCTGTCGTCTATCGAAAGATCCAATCTCGATCCCGGAGTCCCGATAAGCGCCCTCGAGAGTCTTTCAACTGTCACGCTTTATCGAGCGATGAGTATATCGAGTTGCATATGCAAACGCATGGAAAGAGCTTTCAATTACCGTGTTTCGTTATATACTCAGCCATAGATATTTAGTGCATGTATGTTTTTCCTGAAAGATTCTTTGTCCAGATTTAAAACGAGAATTTCTTTACTTCATTTTATTCATTTAATTTTGATCTTAATGAGAAGCGCTGGATTCGAGCGGTTCAACAGTAAGTATATATATGCCGTGTTGTTTGTTCAGTTCAATACAAACTTATACAAGAAGCGTTCAATTTAATTAGTCACATTTAATTATTCCGTATTCAGTCTGTGCACTTTTGTATCTTATTTTTCAGAATATCGCGACTGATTACATTTTTTTACTGCATTAAGGATTATATCTAATAAATAATCTGTTCCAACTTTAGATATCATTTGTATATTATACTATAGAAGTTTAGATGTAAAATATAAGCATTCAATGTCTTACACGGAGAAAAATGATCCTTCAAAATTACTGTACCAGTTCGATAAAGTTGGGACATACCGTTTATCCGGGCAAACTGACTGACAAACAAAAAAGGTAGGACAGGGCAGACAATTTACAGCGCTCTTCAGTGATTTTTTATCTCTTAACCTTACTTTTTGCTATCATATACATTATATTTTACCAAGTAGGCATCTCATCCCCGATTAACCGGATTGTACAGTACTTTTTACCGAATTTTTACAATAATTTTTATTGCAAATTTCTCTCCGTGTAGAGATTTCCTCGAAATCCAAACGGATGATTGAGAAATGTCGAATTTCTTTTTTTCACATTCTTCGAACTTTAACAGTTAAATTTGCTATGCACCAAGAATTAAAGAGCGCTGCGTGACTCGAAGGCGCATTCATGTCTGAACTATAGTCAAACTTAAAAAAAAAAAACCGCGATCCATGAATAACAATAAAACTCGAAATCTCGTCACCAATCAACTTTCTAAGATTAGAAAAAGCTTCGATTCTTCGACTCCACAATTTTTCTTCCAATACATTTGCTGATTATGACATACAACGATATCACCGATATCGTTATAATATTCTCGTCTTTCATTAGCTGAAACGACCACCATCAGATGCATAAAGTTTAAATTTTATTCTCGAAGAAGTGTAATCAATGCTCGGGCTTATAAGTAGAAAGTACCGAGAAAGGAAAAGCTGCGAGCATATTCAAAGTGGCGAAGCACAGGTGCGAAAACGAATGAAGCAATATCGCAGGAATGGTGAAAGAGCTTTTATTAAAATTCGTGAAATTATACTGGAAAATAAGTTATATCGATGCGAGCTGCGCAAAAAACGAGAAGCTGTAAATCAGACCTTATTCGGTTTGGCTTTTGACACGTTTTATTGCTGTTATATTGTTGCATTAATTCCATGAAATGCTTCACGTAAATACTTTTATACTTTCGCCAAATCTTTGACTCTTTTTATCGAGAATTATTTGCGTGCCTCATCGAACTGACGCGTTGACTCGATCCGGACGCTCTTCTCGACCGTAACATATGGTAAGATCTTCCGAGCTCCAAAATAAAATACGTATATCGACATATATTCTCAAGAGCCGGACGTAACGTATCCGTTCGTTCAAAAACGTCTCTACAAACTCTTGTTATTCAGCCATGAATGTTCCGAGTGAGAGTGAAGCGCAGAGATTGCTGTTCAATATTTATACTCCCGCGTAACTACACAAGAGTTCCGTATGTATAAAAATTGAGATTTATCTGGGTCTCACCCGTTTCCTTTCTTTTTTCTCTTCTTCTGACTTCGAAGCTCTCTCGTCTTCGATTTGAAGTGGCCCAGAGCTCGAAGATGCTTATGAACGTGTGGCTGCACCGAACTCGAGATAAGACACCGAGGGATTTTCATAATAAGAAACGGGATAACTGGTGTGCATGCAACGTGGCAGTTTGTGCTGCGATAAATGAGAAGCGTGAACACGAGGTTGTATAGTTATAGTAAAGCACACAGAGCTTATCTGGCTCGTGTCTTTATCTCCTGAATCCCTCCTGTCGTCAAGAGTACAAATCTTCGTTCCCTCCATTCATCCTATATAAAATACTTATAAAACTTGTAATACTGATAACAATCAAATTAATTTTATTCGATAATAGACCCCTTCGTCAAGGTTGTACGTCTTTTGTCATTTTTTTTTCTACTTGTTTCGAGCAGTATAATTTTCTCGAGACGTCCGGGTTGATTTTTGATGATGCGAACACGTCGAATAACGACAAAACAAACGATCATTGGACTCTACGATATAAGCAGGCGTGTCACGCAAATTCACAACGCTTCGGAACGACAGCCAAGACATAATAATTACAGCTCGAGGGTAGACGAGAGCAATGAGCAAGAGTAGACTACAGATAAGAGATAGAATCTGTCGTTAGCGATGCTGTTTGCTGTCGGACGTGGTACGCGTGGAGTAACGGGGAATCCGGTAGTCTCGGACACCGATTAGCATTTCACTATTCTACACTACTAAACGAGATGAACGTCTAGGTGTCTGGTGTACTATTAGGCATAGGGCAGGTACACATAGATAGCAACTATTACTATGAACCTTTTTCAACAAGTATAGACGCTGTCACCCTTTTTTGCTTCGTCATTCTCATATTTTTATTTATATATTTTTATTTCATTGAGCTTTGATTCATCGTCGATTACACCTTTGCTGCTGATGGAAGAGCGGTTGCGTAGATCTCGCTCACGCCCCGGGCGAAGGCGTTATAGAAGATATTAGTATCATAGATTTTATGAGAATTAAATATACGCCAGCGAGAAAACGAGAATTAGAGATGAAAAAAAAAAAATGAAATTGATAAAAAATAAAGCGGTCGCGATGTAACGTCGGACGTCGCTGCGATAAAAAATCACTATCCATTTATTAACGATATATTCATGCGTCTCTAAGTGATTCCGGGTACAGAATTTGTGAAGGATTAGGCGGCAGGGCCATTAGTGATTTAACACTTGGGAAAATCAATGCGAACATATCCGATAATAAGTGTGCAAGAAATTCGGTACATTCAAAGAGATCTCTTTATGTATAGTGTCAGATTGATTTATGATCGATCGTGACCATGAGGTCGACAGAACTGGAAGGACAGTGAGTTTTGGCTGCAGATGGCACCCTCTGGCTAAAAATGTGACTCTGAAATCCACACGAGGTTGACGAGGGACCAAACTGGCAAGGTGAAAAAAAAAAGAAAATGTGCGCCAGAAGCGAGATGTCAGTCGAGACCCTCACAAAAAATGATAAAATAAATCGTCCAAGTGACAAATCACGTCAATTTATGCTTGTAAAAAAATATTAAACGTTTTTTGTCTGCCTTTAGATTCGCGGAGTAGCGAGAATTTCTCATAAGTCAAATCAACACTCTGTACTATAGAATTCTTATTATGTAATAATAAAGTAAGTATGAAAAATTACTGCAGGCTTATGATAAATAATCGAATACATTCGATGAGAAATTTACATTATCGAATAACGTGTTTAGCTGTGATTACAATACCTCGAATAAATCCGGCAAATCTACCAAATTGAAAAAAAGTCCAGAATCAAATGAGATCTTTAATCGTAAATGATAAATGACTTTGTACGAGGACCACCGGCGCAATAATTGGAACGAAATTAGTGAGAAATTAGTCTACAGGAGTCCTCATTAATTATCGGATCATCGAAATAAATCGACGCTGTCGCGATGCCGATGTTCTCCAACCAAAATTCTCCTGCATGTTCGTCGTTTTAGATACGGAGATACAGTTCCAGGTAATCTTTCGTCAGCCTCGGGGAATCTGGCAAAATCCCATCAGCCGACTACCTTCGTTCAGTTTAAATCTTCGAGCGAGCATCTGTATAAACTGTTGCATTGAGCTTAACGAATGCAACTCGTGCTTCGGTGGATTGCAAATAATTCAATAACGAACAGGCGATCGAGGAACGTTTAATGAATCATACCAACTGCACTCGATGCAAAATCCATTGTGTAACTATCCGTGACTGATCCTTCGCTAATGTGGGAGTTCACCGATACTTTAACACGGTTCATCGCTCATTGTAAACGCAAAACACTGTAGTAGGTATATAAACACGTGTACGTTTGTTCTAATGCCGCCTGATGCAAAATCTATTACCTACAATGCTCACTCGACAATGGATTTTAGTGGGTGTTCCACCCGAGATACAAACACCCGAGACACAATTGCAATAGGAAATTTCGTAACGACAAGCGACGACGATCTTTCGCGATGACTGATCATCGTGTGGGATATTATACACTAGACACGAGGAGAAACTCCCGATTCTCTCCTTAATTTAACGAAACATTCTGTATTGATTCTTTTTGAGTAGACCTACGATATATTCCTTGTTATTCCTCAATCGACCCGATTCTTGTATGTAAAATATACTATTTATACAAACGTGGGTAGTTTGTCGAACTTAAAGTTTAATTGGATACCGCAAATCTTCTGTGTCTCGTCGATATTCACAGGATATTTTGCAATACGTATAGATGTACGCCCTCGCCGATAGACAGAGCGGATACAAACGGGAATACAGATACGACGATATTAGCCACGAAGATCTTGTCTCGTACGTGGGTGATCGAGTTGTGTACGAGGGCACTGGCTCACCTACGATACCAAAATCGAATTTGTTTTACATCGAATCCGGCAAAAGCAACGATACATTCGCTCACAAGGCAGGGATCGGTAACTTATAGTAAATCGTTTATCTAACGATGTTCTATAGAAAAAGATGCAGAAATCGCAATAACTAGCAATTGACTCTGTTTCAAAAGGCTGATCCGATCACTGTATAGTTTACTTTACCCAAAGTATTACGATCGTCACAATTCAAGCGCAATCGTCGAGGACAATCAAAGCGCAGCAGCAGAATCAACAATGCAAGAAAGACTAAAAAAAAAACGCAGTCAGGAACGGCAGCAATAAAAGATCGAGTCCGTGGATCTCGCGACTTCGTCGCATTGAGGCCGAGCTCTCCAAGTTTACACAGCGGGACACGCGCGCGTCCACCCACATGGGACGAAACTTATATACAAACGGGTATAGGAAAAGCGAGAAGTGTGGAGAGAAGAGAGAAACTTATAAGTCGGACGTGCGTGGGTACATACACTCCTCGTGGCATGGTACAGTAAACAGAACCACGC
>JABMBT010018411.1:0-15080 GCA_018906895.1 Odontocolon sp. PSUC_FEM 10030002
AAATTAATTTCGTTCTAATAAATTATAATGGTGGAAATAAATGGATAATACGTGAAATAAGTGTACCGAGCCAGATTCGAATAATTGGTATGTTTAAAGAACGTCGCGTCTCTATACTATTTCGGTAAGGTATTTTTTTAAATGTGTATGTATAGGTACAGGTGGATACTTTTAGCAAATGATTGTCGAGTATTTAAAATTGTGGATAGCCGTAATTATGTATCCGTATGTATGATACGAGGCAGAGCAGCGTGTCAATGTCCTCACGAGGACGGTGACAGAGAGACAGAGGAACACGCAAAGCGATTGAGACCACACAGCTAGACTGAAACGCCCGACCCTTTTCCATGGTTCTTTCAACTTGAAGACCTCGGCCCTTTCCCTTTTCTATTCTCACCCCTTTCTAACGGGATACCACAGGGACGTTCATTATTTTGCACATACGCTTGATGTATACGCCTACCTATGTATGCCTTTTGAAATAACCAAACGCTATTTATTTCTTGCGGCGAGCCTGGCTCCGTCTGGAGGGGTTGAATATCCCTTTTGCCTTTGGGCCTTTGACATGCCTCCTTGCTTTGACGGCTTGCAATAAAAGACTAATACAAGAGATAAGTGAACTACTATATATGTTCGATAATTTTTAAGGGAGTTCAGCAAAACGGCTGAAATTTACGTTTTCTTCGATGATTTACCTCGAATCATCTGTCATCTTGACAAAATATGTTCCATTGATGGTAGCACTGAATTACATTCAGACTTTTTATTAAAAAAAAAAAAAAAAAAAAGAATGACCAAATGTATAAATAAAGATTTGCGATGACTTTGGTTCGAGCAGACGAATGTAAAGCACGTTCGACTACGCCCGACGGGTGGCCAATCGACTTGGCGCACGTGCACGCTGACCAAGTCACGAATAATAGTAGAGCTGCTGCTCGTCGTTGGGTGTGCATCGCCGTCCTGAAGGGACCTCGATATGGTATCGAGTCGAGCATGCTCTCGTATCGCCTCGTATCGTAGGATCGTTGAGCTCTCGGGCTCTCGGGAACGAAGGAGAAACGTTTGCGTGGCAAAGTCTTCCACGCCAGCCGGTGTCCCTTGCCGGTTAACGAGTATATAGTCAAGGTACACCATCAACGTGCTCTCTCAGCCCTCGACGTGCAGAGTAGTAGCTGTTCGCTTCCGTCGTGTCGAATGCTTCGTTCATGTGTATGAGTACGTACGTACTCGGTTCACTCGATATATTTGTATTTGCGTTTGCTCACTCCCATACGGAGAGACGTTCTGACGTACGACCGTGGGAATCCCATGGGAATACAAGACCTCTGTGGATTTTTATTTTTCCGTTTAAAGAATCGATACATCGATCCGTTTGTTGGCTCAAACGGAACGACGTATCACTCATCGATTTCCTGTATAAAATTGTTTACTTACTTTCTTTCTTTTTTTATTTTTCAGGTAAGTGACACGAACACGCAGAGGACTCTGAATTATCTGCAGCTTGGCTCCTTATACGTATGTAATTCGGTTAATATTCGTAATATATAAATACTGCATCAGGAGGTCATCTATGTCTGACAGCAAAAATTTACTTCCGTGAAAAAAGAAACAAAATCATAACTCTGTAAGCTCTCTAAAGCGTTCTTTTAAGATTCTAAGGCACCAGATGCTGCAGAAGTGCGTCTGGACCCACGCGAAGATTCTCGAGACTTTGCGAGGCCAGTGCGCGTCAGTCAATTTCACAGACCATTCCCTGTTAACTTGCAATGCTTTGCCCCGTTACGTTATAGCGTAGACATATTCACACATAGAAGTACATGTAGGATATGTTGGGCGAGCATTATTACTGTGCTCCTTTGGAACGTGGGAGTCTCGGGCCAACAATAAACTCCGATTAGCCAGAGATAATCCGTGATCGAAGGCACAGTTGGTCATGGACAGGGATGATCTTTCTGTCTTTGTCTTTTGCTGATCGTTGGGCGAGCCTCAAATACAATTGCCAACCTAACTACCACGGTATATAATATAAATATGATATAGAGATATACACGCATAATACAGTATTTTCAACGGGATGTGAAATCGTCGTTCCGGTCCCCGCCGACTCAAGAGAGAATCATACGGTCATGTACTATAATATCGATGGATAATTGACGAGAATGCCTCGGGTTATCGAGACTTCGTAGAAACATCATATACGCGCCCGCCAGACTCTTGCGGATTCCCAACAGCAAAGATAGCGTGTAAAAAGAAGCCTAGGAATTTTCGCGCGGAATTGACGGCCATCTGGGTTTAACGAGGAAAAATTTAATCAGTTCGAGATGACGACTACGTTGCGTAGAGCGTATAGGAGCTTTCCAACATCGGAGCAAATACTGGTTGAACCAGAGATCAAGTTCCGGGCGAGATTGAATCGTGGGAATCATCTAGTTCCTCATTATATTCGTTTATATCTGGTTCATATTTTATATACTCGGAAGATGATTGGAGTTCTCGTCAAATACTCTTGTACCGTTGCATCGTTGGATCGTTGAACGAAACGTCGTGTACATCAGCCCAGATGAACGCATCGTGAACAAGTTTCAAGACCGACTATGACTGTACTGCATGAAAGTACCGTGTGGTCCAGCGATTAAGATTACGGGAGGAAATGAGAGAAAGAGAGAGAGAGATAAACAGAACCTCTGCGTATTATACGAACAATAGAGGTGGTGGGCACATAAATGCGAGCGAGCGAGTCCTCGACGCTGAATATATCATCGAGAGGATATTATAGCGCCCGGCATTGCTTGTGACTCGCAAAGCGATGCATCGCCCCCCTTCCCTTTCTTCCGCGTAACTTATACCACACGCATGAATATAATATGGGCATTAATAAATCCAAGCAGGTATTAATGCGGCTAATGTATGCGAGCCGGGCATTTGTTACGCGTCGTCGTCGCAGTCGTTGTCATCGTTCGTAAGCGTTCTTATAAGAAGCTCTTATGGACAAAAGTGTGCACAATGGTTAGCCCTTGCGTTGTTACTTGTCCCAGCGTTATGGGCCAGCACCAGCAGTGCTGGAAAACCACCTTGCTCGGATGTCCGTAAGCTTGCCAAGAAGACATTGCGCGCTTCGTGTCCTCCACTCATACTTGTACTCGTCTCTCGGTTAATACCGAATCTCCATCGCTAATACAAATTCCGTGTTGACGACGCGTCTTCCGTATGTCTTCCAGAAGGATGCTAATTTATACAATAGCACAATACAACAACCGGAATATGTTACAACTTGTCGGTGTAACTATGCTGATGGATCTTCGTCTTGTAAAGATGAGAATAATGTTAGTAAGAAATGAAAAGTTGCGATCTCGTATATCATGGTGCTTAGATTTTGTAAATATAATACACTAGTTACGAACGTGATGTATTGGACAGGAGGACGAACTGGAGCATATCCTCCCCATCGTCGACATAGTTCCATATTACCATTACAATGGTTTACAACGGTATATCGGTCGGATCTTACATTTGTGAAGTCGAGAACAGGACAGGGTACACACGAACTGGTAAATCTCTTCGTGTTCTTTCGCTGTCCAAGCAAGAGCGTTGTTGTCGTCCTCGCGTATGGGCCCTGCACGGAATGGCGTGCGTTCTCCTATTACTCCGAGTCTCGCTCGAACCCAGGACATTGCGAAGATGGGAGGTGTTGTCGTCCGGACACCTCGCAGCCACCGAGAAGTGTTCTACATGCATAATGCATCTGATGTTAGTTACATGAGGTACAGTAGGTACTGTAGAGATAAGATGGAGGTGCGAGAACCATCTTTCCACAACACCACCGGACCAGCCAGCAAAGCAGACAGGAACCGAGTTATGGATCCGCAGTGTGAACTGGACGTGTCTACCTGTCGCCACCGTTCCGCTCGCGCGCTCATTCGGCCCCTCCTCCGGTACTTTCAGCTCCATCAGCAATACCAACCTCGACTCGGTCTTTAGCGATTCAGGCTAGTGCTCTTTTTCATTCTTCATCTGGTCAACTTGGCCTCACAGTTCTACTTAACGCCCTGAACGAATTGCGCACATCCACGAACGACAATTCACATTGACCTCTGTCATCATCGTACCAGACGCTTTTTGAGCACCAAGTAAGGACGGTAATGAGTCGTTCTCGTCTAACTTTATGGATACAAAGGTAATGGAGTCCGTAGGTCCTCGACCTTCTCCGTGCTCTGCGACAGTCTGAAGATTTTGACATCAAGATGCTAGGAATGGAAAGTTTTCAGACACACCTGGATTTAAGACACAGGCTGGACTAAAATTGTTTAATGTGTTCAATTTCTTCTGTGTGCTCATTTTTGTTTAGTTTATTATAACAGAACTGTTTACGTCTGTTAAGATCCTAACCCTATGAAATCTCGGGCAATCTTTATTGCTTCTATTATCGCACTACTATTCACGGTGTTGTCCATTTTATCGTTCGAACCGAGACAGCTACCTACGCCTCTCTCGCACTTTGATCTTTTCTACTCACACTCCCTGTTCTTGATTTGCGCAACTCTTGCCGACTTCGACAGATGCATTTTCTCTAAAAAAAATTCAACCGACTTGCTTGTATCGATTATAGAAAAATCCTTTTGTAATATACTTTGAAAAACATCTATGCAGATGATCGCTGAGATAAAAAGGATGAGTTTCATCTAAGTGGATAAGGCGAGGAGTGAAAATATCTATCGATGGTACTTCTACGAAGCGACGTACATAGATCGTCTTCTCGCCTTGTAGATAGTTTAAAGTCGTCGGCTGTATTCTCCCGGTGCATGGCTGCTGACTAATCTTTATTAGTTCCATTATCTTCTCGCCCATCCCTCCGTCCCGATCGTTTTATCGCTTGTGCTTCAGCTACCAGCACACAACGACTGCTCGTTCCCGTTTCTATATCCTCGCTGCTACGGCAGTTAGAAGACTCGATGCCGTTGATTTGCGCAACCGCTGGCAACTAGAGCTGCTCCTATAGTAGCTACACTCGATTCGCAAAAGCCAAGAGAGAAAGATAACGCTCTAGCGCGCGCGTGCACACGATGCACGTATGTTGTTGCTGCTGCAAGTCTTGCGACTCGAGAACAAGCTGCGAAAGCGGCAGGTATCTCGTAAATCCAAATACCAGCAACTCATCTCTCCCACATCGTATCTGTTCATTGTTATCAAACACCAAAAAAGAAAAAAAAAACATGAAAAAAAAGCGATTTTTGAACACTTTTTAATCATTCGCTTCGATTTCTCAAAAATCTTATTTAAGGTCTTATTTAATGGGAATTGAAAGCTGATCATGAATAACATGGAGACTTTCTCGAAATCTTTATGTCGAGACATAAGTAGCATGCCTACAAAGTATTGTTATTATCATTCAATTGTTTTTTTTTTTCAATTCGATTATGATCGGAGAGCTATCCCATTCAAGGGGGGTGGCTATAACTGGTACATCTATACCTCACAGTGCATTTGCGGATGCGAGCGAGAGATGCGTTATTTGCAGGTGTCCACTGTTTGCAGAGTCGATAAACACACTTATTGCTTGTATCCAATGTTCTTCTATCTCATTGTCGAGAGTGAGAACAAGAAAGTCAGATAGTGTACCAGTCAAATAAAACTCCAAAGGTCAGGCTCTGCAACGCCTTCTTCCTTCTTCTTCATCTTCTTCGTCGTTTCTTACAGCATTATCTCATCTCGGTCTTTCATGCGGCTCTGTCAATCCGTCTTCGCTTCTCTCGCATCTGTGCCAGATGGTATTACTACTATGGATCATAACTAACCCGGCTCTACCAACCCAGCATCGTCGAGTACACCTCGGTCATTTACGAGTCTCCAGACGTTTTGCTGCTGCTGCTGCTGCTGCTGCTGCTGCTGCTGCGCTCATCCACCCCGTCGCTGAATGTACACGCGAGAATCCCGGGGACGATCATCACGCGTGATGTTGCGTAATCCAAACTCGCTGGCAGGCAAGGTGTATCTACGTTCCTAAGCACGAATAGCGCTTAGGCACCAACCGCATCTATCTTTTTTCTATCCAAGTCGTGCGGATGCCTCTTAAGCGTTCGAGCTCCTCGTTGGTGCAACATCAGAGACTGGGAGCGTCCAGCACGCCGGTCCCCGCGTGTATCAAGCACGTACGTTACAGCACGAGTGTTACTACTATTAGCTATAGATCTCCGAGCGAGCTGTGTGTTGCACGGTGATTAGAGTCGACGAGAGTCGCGTTAAAGGCGCGGACGTCACGGATTTATGAAACTCGCGAGATAGTCGAGGGCGCGTTCAACCAATAAAAGATAGGGAGATACAGAGATGAAAGACGAAAGATATAATATATGGAATTTAGAAAAGGGACAGACGACAGACATGCGCTATAGTGTTCAATTTCTTGCGTGTATCCTCTTTTATCATAATCACTAAATAACGAATCGTGTTCTTTTAAAATTCGTCTCGAGAATCTAGTGTCCTGCGATGACTCATTCTCCAGTTTGGCTGACGCAAAGGCTTTATAAGAAGATGTCTTTTGTGGTAAATTTGGCAAAACCACTTTTATCATCGCTTGCGTTCGAGTCTTTTCCCATTTTTATTCTATGGTTCTTATTCTTGATTCTCATCCGTGTTATGATGTTTGGCTTTAACGATCTGCGATCGTCTCATCCAAGACGGAGACCTTTGGCGTTGTTACTTTTTTTTTTCTTCAAAGTATCTTTCGAATCTTCTTGGTCTTTCTGTACTGAGTGGTCCTTCATGGGTTTCGGTCAACAGTGGATGCTCCGTTCGAGGTCCATGAGCCTGAAAAAGAAGAAGATTACAACGAGGGACTCACCCACTCATTAATCTCGTCTTTTGTCCGAGATCACGCGCGGAGGTTTTATAGCTGGAATATTCTGTATCGCGAATATATATATATACTATATACCTCGGTTGACGTTGTACTGGTCGTGGTAATAAGAAAGGCGAGGTCACCACGAAGGAAAGTTGGTCTTTAAACTCACACCGTACGAAGTAATCCCCTTGCTGAGAAATAGGCAGTGATGTGAAAATAAAATAAAAAAGAGTCGAAAAAAAAAAAAAACAGCAAAGAATTAAACATTAAACTTTTTCGGTCACGCGATAAAATGATCGCAGGACTACAGATATGCCCAATTCGGCAAGGCTTTTAACTATATTATATGTTCTAGCTGGCACTAATTACACGAGTTCGTTTTAGTTGGTACCTGGAGTCTGCTCAGCCAAACGATATAGCAACGGTCGTCTGTGGTACCATAATACAGGCCTTTAGCTTTTTCAAAACAGGTAGCGGTACATGAGCCGAGCACCACTATATATAGTTTATATTATAGTGTGCCGCCGTCGCGCGGTGCAACATTTAATTTATCACGCGCAATCTCTCGAAGCGCGTGGTGCGATCCATTAATCACTTGCTTCTCGTGGATAGTCGGTCCCTGGTCTCCGTCTCCGCCAACTCCCCAATGCTCGTGAGCTCGCTTATCTCTATTCGTTTCGGCAGTGCTTGTTAACGGTAACGCTTTCGAAAATTCTACTACTATGAAGACACCAGCAACTCTATCCATTAATATTTAAAAAAAGAGCCACCGTAATCATTTGGAAGAGATTTACAATTTTTTTTTAACTCCCAAGCATGAGTAAAATGACAATACGATGAAAAATTTGCCATAATTTTTAACTGATAGATATCATGGAACGAAACATGAAGTTTGTTTGTGTATAGATGCAAAAATAAATTCAACACACGGTTGGAAGGAAAATAAAATGAGTATAAAATCAATCGACAAATCTGCCGGCGCCTTCTATAGATCCATGGACAAGCAAATAGAGGTGGAGGCCGTAGGCATAATCTACCAACCGCTGTATATGTAAGCTCGAGTACATTCATTCGCACAAGAGAGGTCGATAGACAAAGGCCCGAAGCTGTGTAGCGCAATACCATATAATACGCGTTGTAGCCATTACGAATGCTGATGAGTCTCATCTCCCTCGTTTCATCTTTCTCTATCTCTACTTCGTTACGGTGGAACGCGTAAATCTCTACGAGAGTCTCAAGTTGCTGGATGCTGATGCCGCTGTGCTTCGCGGACACCTTTCGCGAGATCCGAGTTCGCGCGAGAGATTCTCTTCGTCCCGCTCATCTCGGAGAACGAGATGGACCTCGGGGCGGCGGCCCGCCGACAATCGTGCCGGAGAGCCCCTCGAGACGATCGGGTCGCGATTCCACGTCGTGTACGGGTGCGTCCGTACCTTCTTGGACATTTCAAAGACTCAAAGACACTCGCGAGAGAAAAGAGAGGGCACCGCGCGTCGCATCGCGCAAGAAATCGCCTACCGCGATTCCAGTTTCTCTCTTCCGATTCAACCTGCACCTGTCTTTCTCTCGATCCTCCTGACTCTACGACGAAGACGAGACTCGTTCTTCTTCTACCGTGCTTCTCGCGATTGATGTACCGCCGCCGACGCAGACACGAACGCGGACGCCGACGCGCCGCCTTCCCCAGATCGGAGACCCAAGACGGTGACCAACGCATTGCAGATTTTTATGCACTTCTGTGCGCGGATGCTGGGCCGGTGCGTATTACGGTCTGCTACAAAGTGGCAAAAATTCTTTCTCGTTCTTCGTTCGTGTTCTTTCGTTTATTGGGTTATAGAGGAGTATATCGATCGAGAATGGTTCATTAAACGATCGTCTCTTATCAATCGTTCGTTTCTCTACCTAAATAAATGTCCGATCGCTCTTCTTTCATTGCGAGTAAAGAGACAAGAGACGCGTTACCTACCGCACGCTCTGCTACAGTCGATCGTCACTGAGCACGTAAAGGCAATGCGAGTTTTTCCGTGATACACACGTCGATCTTTCTCTCTCCTACTCGCATTACGATATCCAGACGGGCCGGTCATCCCAGTCTCGAGTCACGATCATATTATGACTATTCTATACTCGGCACGTACTATATCGCAACGATCGTCATCGTCTTAGGATTCAGTGGCGGCGCGAGGTTCGTTAACCATCGTCGGCGTCGGTTTGTGTGCGACCAAAGAAAAAGTCTTTGGCATTCGTTAAGTCCGGGACTCGTAAGAATATGTAGAAAGAATCAGAGAAAACAGTAAGAGGAAAATCACGGTCCTTACCGACTCGTTTATATATATTTTCATGGGCACGAGTGCTCTCTGTTAATCCGCAACAGCTTTGAATCCCCGACGATCGAGCTCACTGACCAAGGTAATTGCATTGTACGCGCGTTGTCCTTTCAGACGCCAATCACCGGCGACAAAACGCTCGTCTCGTCGCGGAGCGCGGCGAATCGCTCTTATACCTTCGTATGTACAGTAGAATCTCTACATGTACATGTACAACGCAGTAGCCGAGGATTTGCCCCAAGCCAAGAGACGGACAGATCGTTTCTCCGCTCCTCCTCTCGAGATTGTCGACGTGCGTCGATCCATCGTCCTGCTGAGACTGCGCATTTTTTTTTTTACCATTTTTACTCAATTTCATTAATTTACTCCCTTTTTTGTGTGATTCCCTTAAACACGTAAATAATTACCCATAACGTCCCTCAGCCCATCATTTATAATATAAACCCTCAGATATCGTCGTATAGCATATTCCAGAGTCGTACGTAGGTCATAGAGTGACAAACTTGTACCTATCGTAATTATTAAGATTAGCTTGAATAATTCGATTCGAGTATGGTTGGAAAACGACTTGTTCAAGTCACAGGGGAATAAGATCCTGTGTTGGGTGGTCGCTCGGGTGGACACACACACATCGACTTCATGTTTCTGTGTACTTGCTGCTGGCTCACCGCGAATATAGTGAGCGGTGCTTTACCGTCGCCCCGAAGACGCCGGGGTCACGGCCCGTCGTTCCTTCTAGCTCGTATACTCCAAAGGGACACACGCGGTCTGTCCTCCCCTCCTTTTTTTATCCTCCCGTATACCTACACAGGTATCCTCAGCGAGATAAAGCTGACCGTCTCGTTATAATGCTCGTCAGGAATTTTGTACCAAGAATCGTTGCCGGTGGGTCAACTTCACAGAACGGATGCGGTATAATACCTACTCGATCTTAGATTACGCGCAGCAGCGCTTGTAGTCGCTGAACCTGGAGGCAACGACTCCCCAACGACGACGAAACGACGACGAAACGACGACGAGCTGTACCCACCACGTGATAACGATTCTCGAGAGCTCCGGCGAACCCTTTCCTCGCAGAGTTTCTATACACGCGATTCATCGCTTGCCCAACGTTTGTGCACCGAGTCGCGAGATTTTCCGCGTATATTATATCCGCGAGAGAGAGAGAAAGAGAGAGAGAGACGGAAAGGATCATGGTATATATCGCACGGTTCAAGCTACATACGTATAATACCGCGTTTCGCGGTCCACGCTATAAATCGAGGAAGGGGACGTTAGGTCAGAAGCGTGGTAGACGCGACTCGCGCGCGTTTCGCGATGCAAAGATAGCCCCCGCACATAGGACGCTTCGTGAACAGATGAATATAAATATAATAACGTGGCTATATTCTAGAATTTTTTTATTTTAGAAATATTTTTTTTTGTTGTACTTTTTATAATGTAAGTGTTAATGTGCAATTTGATAATTTAATAGTCGAGAGTTTGAGATACAACATGACTCTAAATTGTTTGTCGCGTACACGTCTCTTTTCTTGCTTCTTGTACTCTGGTAACAGCTGAACGACGACGAAGCGTCTCACCGCAAACCTTAAGTAGTTTTCCGAGTCCTCTTGGTACAGCATTGCTTACAACCCTCCGTACTTCACAAATTTACTTCTGCGTTTGCATTGGCTGTGTACACATCCAGTACTACTCGTAAACGCGGCTACCACGAGTGCAAGTTGCATTTATTTCGACGATAAATCGCACGAATATCTCCGGATACGCGTTTAGAGGGTAATTCACTCGCGAGATTCTCGTAAACAATTTGCTACGATGGGGCCAAGAGGTGAAATATGAACGCTTGTAATACCAGCAGACTTACGATTAAACGGGCACATTGTCCGTGTATGCAGAATTACTTTCACGTACAGCATCGTATGATTCTTAATTATAAAATCTACAATTTGCACAATTAATATTGATCGCACGAAATTTATCAATTAACCTCAGATCCATCGATGTTTCAGAATCTAAATGGACATCTTATAATAAATTTCGAGGCGCGACACAGCAAGGAGAAATTAGATGTTGATGTGGTTTTGTGTGGCGAACGTGTGTTTGCACCACGTTGCAGAAATAATGGCCTGTTCGAATGGTACCGCATGTGATACATCCTTATACGTAGATCACGAGAGACGAGTGTATTTTATTTGTAGAGAGACAGCTGTGCCGTGAACGCAGACGTTACCAGCAAAATCCAAGAGATCCGAGGAACCCGCGCCCCCGCGTTTAATCTAATATGTAACCAAGAACACGTGCCACGAGCGTGTTGCATGATTTACCCGATTGCACTCCGGCGCAACGCGTATACATACACAGCGGGAGATATAAATTATAATTCATACGTCGGTAACTGGCATCCCGACGCTGCTGCTTATAGTTCGTACTCTCCCTCACTTTCGTATTCAAACGTGCGCCCGTTTCTTAGCACTTTCGTGCCGATCGCTCCAAGGGAGAAGAGCCTTTAGTGAGACTTTCACCGGTGCATCTCGTTGCAACAAACAGACGTGCACATGCATTCGCGAGAAAAATGTTGGCACGAGACTGCATGTTACATATATTTAGAAAAACACAGCTAACATGCATAAAGACACTCATGGCCTGTTTTAAGACGAAGATGAACCTTTCGAGTCACTCCGAATCAAAAATTTGTATTTGCTTCAAATTCAGTTTAAATTTAATTAGAAATAATTCTGAATGAGATACTAAAACTGATATCCATTATTTAAGAAGCCAGTAACTGAGACGATCACTTTCTTGCTTAATTATTTTATCGAACGTGACCGTATAATTCGTCGGCTTCGAACAGCAGAACGGAATGAGACGTCGAACTCTTGACGGCAGTTTCGGAGTCCAATTTCCTGCTCTAATTGCACGGCGGACTCCCGAGAGTTATGGACCATCGACGAGTTTTTGACGAATTTATCGAGTGGGTCCTCGTACGCGCGCTAGGTCCATCAGTCGTCAGCGCGCCACCGCTAATTGAATGATTCTCGTCGCAGAGGGACGAAATAACCGAAATAAACAAAAAAAAAAGCACAAGCTGTGCTATGCCCGCACCCCGATCCTCAAGATCGCAATTGTCGCTGGCGATCCGGTGATTCCGCATGCTGCTGACTAACGAGAAAAACTCCGGTAGCAATCAGAGGTTCGGGAAAAAAATTAATCGTCAGGGATATCGACGCCGCGAGGTCGGTCAGCATTGGTTCAAGTTATTTTAACGAATGTAATTACTCGAGAGAATCCTCGAGACACAGCGTGCACTCTGTGGAACTGTGCAACTGTCATAGCATTCGCGATTCCCATCAGCATCATCGACAAAACGAGTCGATTTTGACTCGAGTATATTAACGTATTTGTAAAATCGCACAATTTACAAATTCACCTGAACCGTTCCGTTACTTCGAACTGGAGCAACCACAGAAAAAAATGTTACTTATACTTATATAGAAATACTGGAATATCGAAGGGACCACCCGGGTATACGACTCTGTGTGTTACAATAAAGACTGATCGATAAGCCCTTACCTGAAACTCATCCCTTTATCGACCCGTAACGTTTTTTTTTCCTTTTTTTTTCTTTTTGCAAACTCGTTCCGCGAGAACGAAACTGCAATCATATACTCTTCGTGAATTGGATGAATATGGAGGGTAAGGGACTCCGGTAAGCGCACTGAAAATACTGCACCATATATAGCTACGTAAGTTCTGTAGCGAGACTTACAGAACGAAGGGGAAACGTGATCATGGTAGTGTTGGTGTAGCACGGTAGCTCCTGATGCATTTGCGGGGCTAGTAAATGTCGGACACTCGTTTACATACGACACACACGTAAATGTGCACGTAGGCTGGGTAATAGAGCCCCCATAAATCATGATAGCTATTGTTTTCCTCATCGTTGAATAATATACGTGGGGGACGACGTCTCTCAACAGTTCTGCATATGTACGACATGTAATGTAATCCCTTCTCTTGTCTCGAAGTAAGCGTGCACTCTGTAATAATGATATACGTTAGATACGAATCCTTACGAAAAACTCAATTAATACAAATTACAATGGCACGCGTTATTATCTCTCATTGTTTGTTTAATTTCTAATTGGAATAATTAAACTACACAGCATCCCTGATACAGAACTGCAATATATTGCATCTTTTATACACAGTAATATATAATAATACTTTGAGCTTGGAGCAGGTTGTTGAACAGACAGAATTATGTAATTGACTCGTGTACGAACAATTGGTTCGATGTATACGAGAAAATCCGAGATTATCTATGGCTCCCCCGGGAGATAATCGGTTCCGCGTAAGACCAGACGTGATTTTCTCGAGAAGCAGCTACCTCTCGCAGCCTCCGAAGTGAGTACACACGAATGAATTCGCCGCTGTACATGCTGGCCTTTCTAATCGGACACTCGAGCCGGTAATGTCCGTCACGTTCGTATTATAAGTTTCGTTGCACAATTAATATTTGTATTATAAATATTTCTCGCTAATACGGTACGCGCCATAGAATTCACGCGAGCCGTTCAGCTCAATACTCTTTTTCATTATACTATATTGCTTTCGTGAGTTTCGTATAATACTGGCGGAGAGTCCGGTGATGCTGATCGTTGGATTATCTTACAAACAAGTGTACAGCAGCCCTGTTCGCTCGCAGCACACGGGAAATAGTATAACCCACGAGTTGCCGCGTAATATCGCGGGCTCGATACCGTTTCAGGTATACACTGTTCTTTCGGACTCTCGGGCCCTATGCATTCACGAATAACACACGCCCCGCGTACACGTATTTTACGTACGCGTTCGGCTCCACCGCGTCGCAAATCATTTTCATAGTCATGTTTTTATGATCCCGAGTCATAATTTATGGCTTCTGGAGCTAGAGCTAGAGCTGCCTGGTTAAACGGATTACGCGCGGGTGCGCGAGCATGGGCAAGCGTTAGAATATCCATTAGGATGCTCGAGTTTTAAAAACTCGTAATCCATTAACGACTGCGCTTGCTGGACGAGCGAGAGTGCCGCGTGGGAAACCGGGATAAGAGAAGAAGATGCAGAAGAAGAAGAAGAACGAGAAAAAGAGGATACCACAGGTGTACCACTATCACTACCTTCGATTTTAACGCGCTACCGTGCGTATCTATAATTTTTTTTTTCTTTTTTTTCTTTTTTTTTGCAGATACTTTACTACATTCTATAAGTATATATACAAATGAATCTCAAATATGCGTATACCTTCTACGCAATTTAATTATACCGGTTTAATTACCGGTGAGGTACAACTCCCCTCAAAAAGTAATAACCACCTGTACGTTATATGAAATATGCATCTTTATAGTCACATTATCTGCACTTAGTAACCAGGCACCTCCCTCCAAGAATTTTCCAATAATATTTTATGTACACTACGGTCGATTAGGTTTCAACGAGAATCCCGATGTCGAATAATTCATTATTCAGTGTGGTATCCATCTGAGGTTTTTTTTAACGCTTCGTCGAGACGAGACACCGAAAGAAATTATAATGAAAAAAAAAGAAAAAAAAAAAAAAAAAAATCACGAAGTCCATACGACTTACTATGTGAAATCATCAGTGGCGTGAGAAGTGTTAAAAAATTAATAAGTACCTTTCTTCCCTCGTCAGGTTCGCACTCACCACGAACTTCTACTGTCGACGTTTTAACGAACCTCTCGGAGATGATTCATTATTCAATAGCGCGAGCGTACGTGCGCGATTTTCCGCAATGCGTTTCGCAAAAAGTCATAACATAACGCGCGTGAATTGGATATAAGGAAAATCGTGACTGCCGTGGGAACGAGTGAAGAAGCCCGCCACAGGATTCAATATCCTACCCCGTGTGTGGCCTGGCATCA
>JABMBT010018521.1:0-15079 GCA_018906895.1 Odontocolon sp. PSUC_FEM 10030002
GTTCTTAAAAAATAAAAAAATAAAATAAAAATTGGGGGCTTACCTTGACAGTGTAGAAAGTCCTGTCGCATCCGTAACGATTCTTGGCAAGAATGCAATAAGTTCCCTCGTCGGAAACGAGAGCTCTTTTGAGGGTAAGACGAACATAATCGTCGATGGATTCTTTATAAGTTCTTGGACCGTTCGTGATGTCTCGAAGTCCTTTCATCCAGACGACTGGACAAAAAATGTATTGATTTATAAAGAAAATCAATTCTTCTTCTTTCTCGGGGCGACTTACTTCGTGGCTTGGGAACTCCGTTGACGCGGAAGGACACGCTGACGTCTTCTCCAACGGTAACGTGAATCATGGTCTCGGCGGGACGCGAAATAAACATGGCAGGTTTTCCACCCTCGATGGAACTCGAGGAAACAACTTCGATATTGGCGGATGTATCGACGTATCCGTAAGCGTTGCTCGCACGACATACATAAGTTCCGGTCTCGGATTCCGTCGCTTCCGGAACGATCAGAGTGTAAACTCCGGAATCCGCGAAAGTACGAGCTTTGTAAGCTGGAATCGGTTCCCGTCTGTCGCCACGCATCCAAGTAATATCGGGAGGTGGAACGCCTGGAATAACGTTTCACGTAAAGTCTGCGTTTAATCGATTATTCTGAGATTCTCGTACCTTTTACTTCGACTTGCAAGGCTATCGTTCCTCCAGCGGGAACGCTGTGATCCGTTAGATAACTGGAGAATCTTGGTCGACCTGTGTCTCTGTCGGAACTCGTTAAATTTCGATAACTCCCTCGCCAGCCTGTTCCTTTGTCATATCCTGCTGCATAGATTAGTTACAGATTTATCATTTTGTTTTATTTCTTCGCTATGAATGTACTTAAATATTTTTTATAACTAAGTGCGCAAAGTAGTACATTTCCGCACTAGTGCGTAAAATGAAAAGTAATCTGCGCACTCATTTGAATGCCCAAAATCGAGTTTTGAGCTCTCAGTTTGGAAAAATAGTACACGAAACACGCATAGGTGTCTCCCACACTGGTTTATTATGACAAACTCGACTCGTGCGGGAATCAGCTCTTTTGCGCCCTAATTGCGTAATGTACAATTTCCTATCTCTCGATGATTTATACCTTTCCCTTCGAAATTAACGACATGCGAAGTTCGATCACTGATCTTTTGGTCATTTTCCGCTCTGCATGTGTACAATCCACTGTCATAAAAATCGGGTTTCGCGATCTTCAGACGACAAATACCATCGCCAAGATCGCATTGTTGATAGCGATCGGTTATTTGTAAAACTTGGCCATCTTTGAGCCAAGTAATTTTCGGGCTCGGTTGTCCTCGTACTCTGCACTCAAGCACAAGTTCATTTTCCGCAAGATGATAAGTGTCTGGGGATTAACAATATTTTACTCGATTATACGGCAAATTTCCACGGGTAGATAAGTAAATATTTAGATAAAAACCTTTGATGGATCTCGTGAAAGTTGGAATTGTAGGTGCCGGTTCGTATCCGGGATAAACTTTGAGTTTCGCTTCTGTGTGTGCTTGGCCATGAATATTCTTCGCGACGCAGGAATATTCGCCGGAATCTTTTGGCAGAGCTGCGTACAATTCCAACCAGATCATTCCATTATCATCGGTCGTACAATGACGATTGCTGGAATTGGGTAATTTTTTTCCGTCCTTCGTCCAGTAAACTTCAGGTTCCGGTTCACCGAGAACCGCGCAGGTCAATTTTATTCGCGAAGCTTCAGCCGCTGTTCGATCTGTTAATTTTGTGCAGAAAGAAGGTTTTTTTCCGCGATCTCTTGGTCCTGGTGCGAATTCGTGAATTCTGCTTGACGCGGAATAGTGAGGAGTATAATGTCTATCATCGGAAGACAAAGTTTCGTCTCTGATTCGATTGGCAGTCGGACGATCAGCTTCTCGACGTTCCGAACGTTCCTTTGATATTTCGTAGTCGGCTTCGATAGACGCCTGCTGGCCACTTTTTCTTCTTCTCGCTGGCATACCTACATCGCGTGAAATTACAGATTTCGACGATTCTGAATATTCAGAATCCATCTCAGAATCCGTGTGAATCGTCGAACTCGATCGAGGCTCCCTTTCCGATTGATTTTCCTCGTTGACTCGGATACGTCGTTCTTTTGCTTTTTCTCTGATGTCCGTCTCGGAATTTACCGGTGTCTTTTCTTCGTCGGTATCCTCGAGTTTCATCAGTGGAATCCGTTGGGATTGTTCGTCTTCCTTTCTCACGATTTCTTCTTTTTCCGCTTTTTTGGAACTTCGTTTAACTTCATCTTTGACCTGACGATCGGATTCTTCCTTTTTCAAACGTTTAGTCTCTTCTTTCTGTTGCCGTTTCAGTTCTTTCTTCCTTAACCTTTCCGCTTCGGCATCTTGTTCGCGTTGTAATTCTTCTTTTTCCAATCTTTCAATTTCTTCTCTTCGTTGACGTTCTTGCTCTTCTTCTTTTAATCTTTCTGCGACTTCCTTCTGCTGACGTTCGAGTTCTTCGTTCTTTAACTTCTCGGCCTCCTCTTTCTCATGTTGAAGCTTTTCTTTCTCGAGTCGGTCGGTTTCTTCTTTTTGCAAGCGTTCGGTCTCTTCTTTTTTAATGCGCTCTTCTTCTTCCTTTTTCAAACGTTCAGCTTCTTTTTTCTCAGCTCGCTTGCGTTCCTTTTTCTTTAATCGCTCAGCTTCTTCTTTTTCACGATCAAGTTTCTCCTTTTCGAGTTTCGCTGCTTCTTCCTTTTTCAATCGTTCCTCTTCTTCTTTCTTGACACGCTCTAACTCTTCTTGTTTAAGTCTCTCTTCTTCTTGCTGTTTACGTTCCAATTCTTCCTTCTTTAAACGTTCTTCCTCTTCCTTTTTCAGACGCTCAAGTTCTTCTTGCTTCATTTTTTCATCCTCTTTTTTCTTACGTTCCAATTCCTCTTTTTCAAGTCGGTCAGCTTCTTCCTTCTTGATTCGTTCCTCTTCTGCTTTCTTTACCCGTTCGAGCTCTTCTTGCTTAGCTTTTTCAGCCTCTTTTTTCTTGCGCTGCAACTCTTCCTTCTCTAATCTTTCAGCTTCTTCCCTCTTCAAACGTTCTTCTTCCTCTTTCTTTAACCTTTCTGCCTCTACTTTCTTACGTTCTAATTCTTCCTTTTCCAATCTCTCATCGTCTTCCATTTTCAGGCGTTCTTCTTCTTCTTTCTTCAACCGTTCTGCCTCTTGTTTTTTACGTTCCATTTCTTCCTTCTCTAATCTCGCAGCTTCTTCCCTTTTTAGTCGTTCCTCCTCTTCTTTTCTAGCACGTTCAAGTTCTTCTTGCTTCAGTCTCTCGTCTTCCTGTTTCTTTCTTTCCAATTCTTCCTTCTTCAGCCGCTCCGCTTCTTCCTTTTTCAATCTCTCTTCCTCTTGTTTCTTACGTTCTATTTCTTCTTTTTCAAGTTTCTCCGCCTCTTCTCTAGCTTTTTCCTGGCATTCATGTTCTTCCTTCTCAAGCCTTTCGGCTTCTTCCTTCTGGAGTTTTTCCTGCTCTTCTCTCTCCAATCGTTCCTTTTCAATTTTTTCCAAACGTTCCCGTTCTTCTGTTTCTAGCCTTTTCGCTTCCTCCTTTCGCAGTTTCTCTTCTCCTTCTCTTTTAAGTCGTTCAGCTTCCTCTTTTTCCTTCTCCTGTCGTTTGCGTTCTTCCTTTTCAAGCCTTTCCGTTTCCTCTTTTTGTTGTTGTTCTTCCTCTTCTCTCTTCACATGTTTCTGTTCCTCAACCTTCGATCGGTCTGCCTCTGCTTTGGCTTTTTCTTGACGTTCAAACTCTTCTCTTTCGAGTCTTTTAGCTTCTTCTTCCTTCCGTAATCTGTCTTCTTCTTCGCGTTGCGATTGTTGTGCCTCCTGTTTCGCTTTTTCTTCACGTTGAAGTTTTTCCGTTTCATTTTTTTCAGCTTCCACTTTCTTCTTTTTCTTCTTCTCTTCCTCCTCTTCCTCTTTCTTCAGACGTTCCGTTTCTTCACATTTTAAGCGCTCTGCTTTTTGTTTCTCTTCTTCTTCACGCAAACGAGTCTCCTTCTCAAGTTTCTCCGTTTCCTCTTTCAATGAACGTTTTTTCCTTCCTTTCTTCTCTGCTTCCAATTCATCCTTTTGAGAATGATCCTTTTCTTCCATACTTTTAGCTTCAGCCTCTTCCTTGACGTTTCCTTTCGAGTCCTTATCCTCATTCGTTCCCTGAGCGGCAGAAACGTCAGCGGGAACTTTACCATCAGCAAATTCTTGAATTCTCAGTCCCGAAATTGACGCAGCTTGTCGTTCTTCCTCGACTAGACTTTTAGCCCATCCTTCGACTGGTTTCTTGATGACAATTTCCGCGACGACTTCCTCAAGCACTCCATCCTCTCGTTCAGCTGCAAGTTTCTTCTTAATTATTTTCTCGGTAGGAGTTTCTACGATTTCAACGATCTGTTCTTCTTCCATAGCAACTATTTCTTCCACAGGTTTAAATATAGTCTTCTCAATAATTTCTTCAGGCTGCCCACCTTTCGTTCCTTCTTTCTTCATTTTGAAGATCTTCTGCGTTGGCGTCTCAATTATCTCAACGATCGGAGTTTCGACAGCATCAATTATTTCTTCTTTGTTCAATTTTGCGATTTCCAAAGCCTCGATTTTTGCAATTTGATCTGTGGAAAGTATTTCTTCGATCTTAACGCTCGCTTTCTGCGCCTGAGATTCACGTTTGGCAATTTCCTCGGTACTTTCCTGAGGAATGGCAGATGTTTCTGATATCACTGCATCCATCGTTTTTAATCCCGTTTCAGGGACATCCGTTACATCGGCTTTAGCAAGATTTTCCCCTTCACGAACCTCAGCTTTTTGCTTCTCTAATTTTTCTGAGGAAATTTCCTGCACACTTTCTTCAGCAGTTTTCGGTGTTTCTGAAATTTCTGCATCCCTTGGTTTTAGTTTAGATTCAGGGGCATCAATTACGTCGGCTTTAGCAAGATTTTCGCCTTCACGAAGCTCAGCCTTTTGTTTTTCAACTTTTTCTGCGGAAATTTCCTGTAAATTTTCTTGAGCAGTTTCCGGTGTTTCTAAAATCTCTGCATCTCTTGGTTTAAGTTTCGTTTCAGGAGCATCAATTACGTCTGCTTTAACAAGATTTTCGCCTTCGCGAAGTTCAGCCTTTTGTTTTTCTAATTTCTCTGAGGAAATTTCCTCCACACTCTCTTGAGTAGTTTCCGGTGTTTCTGAAAACTCTGGATCTCTTGGTTTTAATTTTGTTTCAGGAGCATCGATGACACCAGCTTTGGAAAGACTTTCGCCTTTACGAAGCTCAGCTTTCTGTTTTCCTAACTTCTCGGAAGATACGTCCTGCACACCCTCTTCAAAACCTTCCGAGATTTCTGATATTTCTGCACCTTGTGCTTTGAGTCTTGTTTCTGGCGCATCTCTAGCATCGGCTTTAGTAAGAACTTCATCTTCACGAATTTCAGCTCTTTGCGTTTCTAATTTTGCTGTAGAAATTTCTTGCACACTTTCTCCGGCATCTTCCGTAATTTCTGAAAATTCTATATCCCTTGGTTTTAGCTTCGTTTCAGGAGCATCTTTAACGTCAGCTTTAGCGAGACTTTCGCCCTCGTGAAGATCAGCTTTTTGTTTTTCCATTTTTTCTATGGAAATATCCTGCACACTTTCTTGAGGTTCATCAGAAGTTTCTGAAATTTCTCCATCCTTTGCTTTGATCTTCGTTTCAGGAGCATCTTTAACGTCTGCTTTAGCGAGACTTGCGCTTTCGCGAAGCTCAGCTTTTTGCTTTTCTAATTTTCCTACCGGCATTTCTCGGACATTTTCTTCAGCTTTGTCCAAAAATTCTGAAACCTCTACATCTCTCGCTTCCAATCTTGTCTCCGGAGCATCTGTAACGTTTGCTTTATCCAGATTTTCACCTTCCCGAAGTTCAGCCCTTTGCTTTTCTAATTTTCCTGATTGAATTTCTTCAACATTTTCGTCGACGACTTCCGATATTTCGGATATTTCTGCATCTCTTCCTTTTATCTTCGTTTCAGGAGCATTCGCAATAACAACCTGAGCGAGACCTTCACCCTCACGAATTTCAGCTGTTTGCTTTTCCAATTCCGCTGCTGGAATTTCCTGGACACTTTCCTGAGCAACTTCCTGTGCGTCTGAAATTTCTATATCTCTCGCCTTGAGCTTCGTCTCAGGAGCATCGGTAACGTCAGCTTTAGCCAGACTTTCACTCTCACGAAGCTGCGCCTTTTGCTTCTCCGACTCTTCTGTAACAATTTCTTTAGCTTCCTCACCAGAAACTTGCTCCTGAGAAATTTTAGAACTTTCGACGATCAGACTTTTCTGTTCCGTTCCTTCAATCTTCGTAAGATTTTCCTGAGTAGCCAATATCGCTTTCTCCTCTTGCAACTCATCAGTTCTCGCTTCCTCAAGATTTTCCCCAGGAATGTCATCTTCAGCTGATTTTGCTTCATTGAGTTTTTGGGTTTTTCCCTCAGTTTCAGATAATTCTGCAATTCGAGCTTGTTTATCTTTATCTAAATTCTGTGTAACAACTTGTTGAGCGCTTTCTGTAATTGCAACACCAGTAACTGTTGCTGATTTAGTAGCGAGGTTTTCTTCAGCACAAAGTTTAGCTTTATCTTTCGTCAGTTCGTCGACAGTAATTTCTTGCAAGTTTTCTTCAACGACGTCAGTAGAATCTGTTTCTGCGCAAGCTTGTTGAACGTTTTTGGAAACTTCCGCTTTAGCGAGGCTCTCTTCCGTAAGAATTTGAGCTTTATCCTGCTTCGTTTCATCCATTCCAATTTCTTGAACGCCCTCAGCAGAAATAGCGTCAGTAGATACAGGTTCGGTGCAAGATGGAATATTTTCAGAAATTCCGGCGTTAGCGAGGCTTTCTTCAGAAACAATTTTAGCTGAATCCTTCTTCGCTTCTTCCGTTCCTAATTCTTGCGCACTCTCACCAGAAATATCTTCAGAAGATACAGTTTCTACGCGAGACGGAGTAATTTCAGAAATTCCAGCTTTAGCGAGGCTTTCTTCAGAAACAATTTTAGCTGAATCTTTCTTAGCTTCATCAATTCCAATTTCTTGTACACTCTCAGCAAAAACATCATTAGTAGACTCAGTTTCTGCGCAAGATGGCATAATTTCAGAAATTCCAGCTTTAGCGAGACTTTCTTCAGAAACAATTTTAGCTGAATCTTTCTTGGCTTCATCAATTCCAATCTCTTGTACACTCTCAGCAAGAACATCATCAGTAGAATCAGTTTCTGCGCAAGATGGCATAATTTCAGAAATTCCAGCTTTAGAAAGGCTTTCTTCAGAAACCATTTTAACTGAATCTTTCTTGGCTTCATCGATTCCAATCTCTTGTACATTCTCAGCAAAAACGTCATCAGTAGACTTAGTTTCTGCGCAAGATGGCATAATTTCAGAGACTCCAGTTTTACCGAGGCTTTCTTCAGCAATCACTTTAGCTTTCTCCAGCTTCGCTTCGTCCGTTCCAATTTCTTCTACACTCTCAGCGGCCACAGCGTCACTAGATACTGTTTCTGCAAGCTTCTTCAGTTCAACATCTCGAAGAATACTTTCCTCTGCGATCAAAGTCTCAGATTCATCCAAATTTTCTTCGGAAACATCGGGTGTCACAGATAGATAATCTTCCGGAGACGAAGAGACTCGTCGCGGTCCCGAAGAATCCACGATCGCTTCGATAAGTTCTTCGAGAGGTTTCGCAGTTGATTCTTCGATATCCAGCGACTCTTCTTTCCCTTTACTGCTCGTTCTTGAGATCTTAGCTGTTTCTGGCTTAGCAATTTTAACTTCTTCTTGAACAGATTCCATCATTGCTTCACTCGCTATCTCAACTTTCTTGGATTCCATTTTTTGTATCGATGCAGTTTCCAGTTCTTCTGGAATTAAATTATCCTCACTTTTTGCAGAAGCTGCCAGAGTTTCAGGTTTGCTCACGGAAGCTCTGGGTAAATCCTTTTCTTCTTCGCTCCTTGCTATCTGTTCCAATTCTTTTACAATTAAACTTTCTCCCTCTTTGGTTCTTTCTTCTCCATGTTTTACTTCCTGCATCGAGGCTTTTCCTACCGCCATTTCTTTCTGTTTATCCTTGGAAGTTCCTTCTTCTTTTGTCTCCTTCGCGATATCTAAAAATTGCTCACTCTTCAGTGTCTCTTCAATTAAATTTCTAACGTCATCCAATGGCGCGAGAACTGCAGTGATTGTTTCTACGAGTGACGCGTCTTCCTGCTGTCTTTGAATCGATTGTTCGGATTTCTGAACGACCAGTTTGTTTCTCAAAGCGTCTAATAATTCACAGAGTTCCGTAGACGAGTCTGCGATCGCTCGAAGAAGCTGATAGACGACAGTCTGAGGTTGCTCCGTGTCCCAACATGCAACAGCGCTACTCAAAGCCGAGTGAAGTTGATTGACGGGTGACAGGAATCCCTCGATAATAGTCTCGACGTCATTCTCCAGGGACTGGCCTGCCGGTCGATTGAATTGTGATTCAGCAATCTCGATTTGTTTGTGCAACGAATCCAATGGCCGACAGAGTATACCGTGGGCTTCCTCGTCCAGTGATCTGTCGAGGGATAAAACAGCATTTCCCAAGCGATCCAACGGTCCTAAAAGCGTTAACGTCCATAAATCTAGTTGCTCTGTACGAGATGAATCAATAGAAGATTCCGTAGCTTGTTGCGATTCTAACGAAGTCTTTGTTTGTGCGAATTGTCTGTTATCAACACTAATAACTTCAACGGTTTCGCGAGAACCCAAAAGTTCCGTTTTTACAATTTCCTTCGATTTTTGTTGCTCTTCTGTCAATACAATTGATTCTGCTTGCTTTTCTTTGAATTCCTTTAATTTTATACTTTCTGTTTCAGCTTGAGTCGAAGCTGAGTTTTCTTCAATCGTAGCCTGAGCCTTCTCCGCTGAAGTTGCGATTTTACTCATTGGGTCAACGAAGCTCTCGCATATTTCAGTATCGCCGGTGACTTTGATCTGATCTGAAGCTTTATCCGACGATCCCGGAATTTCTTCTTCTTTTTTCTTAAAATTATCTTGCTCAACTGAAACTATCGTTGCTTGATTCTTTCCCGACTCCCCGATCTTGATGTTTTCTTCCACATTCGTGTGAGCCAAAGCTGAAGTTTCTTGAAGAGCTTGAGAGCTATTCTCTTTCGTCGTTAATTCTGATTCGCTGGCGGTAGTTACGATTCTCGTTCCAAGTTCCGTTGCCTCTCCGGTCTCAATGGAGACTTTACCCGAAGTGCCTGCAAATTCTTCAGCTCTTTCCTTCGAATTATCCTGCTCTACAGTAACCGTTGTTGTTTCTGCTTTCGCTCTTTCCGATCCCTCTATATTGACACATTCCAATTTAGCCTGAACTGAAGCAAAATCTTCAAGAGCTTCAACATTTTCTTGCGTCGTCGCTTCCGATTCACTCGCAGCCGTTGCCATTTTTCTTTCCACTCCAACTGCACTTCCGGCTATTTCTGCATCGCTGGCAGCTTCAATCTGAACCGAGACTTTATTTAACGATTCAGAAGCTTCTTCTGCGTCTTTCTTCAATTTTTCCTGCTCTACTGTAACCGAAGTCGTTTCCGCCCATTGTTTGTCCGATTCTTCTCCCTGAATGTTTTCCATTTTCGCTTGAGCCAAGGGAGAATCTTCGTGAAGGAAATCTTGAGTTTTTTCTTCCATCGATACTTCAAATTCGCCCGCAGCAGTTGCAATTTTTCTTGCCGGATCCACTAAACTTTCTCGTGCTCCCGTTTCTACCGCGAATTCGGTCTGATCCAAAATTCTACCCGGCGTTTCAGTAATATCATCTGCCATTAAAGTTTCCGGTTCTTCAGGAGTCATCGATCTCACGACTCTCTGCAATTCTCTCTCATAAGTTGCTCGTTTGATAGTCAGCGGAATCTGATTTTCCAATTCTTCTATCGCTTCCAGAACAGGCCGAAGAACTTTCCCAGCTTCGTGTGTCATCGATGCGTCCAGAATCGTTCCCAGCAAGTGTTTCGTCGGTTCTATAAGTCCTTCCACGATATCCAAGTTTTCTGGCTCGTGGCATTCGGTTATGACTTCGCAAACTCTCGCCAACGGTTCCTGAAGTTCCGTCAGAGACTCTATAAGAGCCACATCGCTCGGTGGTTCCGAATACGAAGTTTGGATAGCTATTTTCAACAATTCCCGCTTCAGATCATCCACAACAGGCGCGATAGCTGATTTCGCTCTTACATCATCATTCTCAGCGGTTTCTTCCGCAGTAGAAGTCAACCAGTCCTCCAGAGGGTCCAGCCATTTCGATATTATGCCCGGAACTTCACCGGGCGTCGAGGAAGAACTTACAGACCCTCCGATATCCGCATCCGAAACTTCGGATTTCCCGGCCAGAGCTTTTTTTAACGCTTCCATCGCAATAAGAGAAACGTCTTTCTCAACGTCCTCTATAAGTTCTAAAACAACAGACGCCGAGCCACCAGCGACTTCCTTCGTTACGTCCTGAACGATTTCCTTTAAGCTCCTAAGAGGACTTGCCACGTCGTTCAAAACGTGACGATCTTCCGGTCCGTGTTCCTCGGTCAGAAGAACTTTTTGCAAATTCAACAAAGGTTCCTCGAGTTTCGCCAATTCGTCAAAAAGAAGATCATAACTGTACTGATCGTTGTCTTCCGTCGAGGTTACTGGTGTTGCGATAGCCACGGCCAAGGTACCGATGGATTGGCGAAGTTCTTCGATGCTGGTGACCAGATTTGAAGTTGCGGTCTGTTTCGCAACTTCCTTAGCCATGTGGGCAGATCCGGATGGTAAGAGTCGATCCCGAGAATCCGCAGTCTCAGTTACGGAAGGCACGACGCGTTCCAGCGCGGTAGAAAGAGCAAAATGAACTCCTGTAAGAGAAACCGCTGCTCGCTCCACGTTTTCCGGTGGTCTTTGCGGAATGTTTCTGGTCTCCGGGACATCCGAGGTCGTCGGAGACGCTGCAGCGACCGGAGGCGTCGCGCCACGTTTCACTACTTTCGGTACTTCAGCCTCGATGTCTTCCAACATTCTCAACACAGACTTCATCTGTATCTGAGACGCTTCGGATGTTTGAGGTGACTGAATCGCAGCAGCGACGATTACTTTGAGTTCCGCAAGTGGCACCGTAGCTTCTCGAATGAGTTTGACCTCTTCCGGCGATACTTCGGATGCCAGTGCGAGCTGAAGGTCTAACAAAGGTTCCCGTAGGTCAACCAAAGCATTCACGGTGTTGGCAGACTTCAAGGTCGTTGCTGTATGAGCTGCGGATGCCACGCATTCCCGAAGTTCCGCGAGACAGGCGGCTAACTCGCTGCTACCCGGTTGAGAAGATTCTTCCGCACTTTCCTGGGACTCAAAGTCGCTTATCACGTCACTAAGATTCGCCTGAACGTCAATCAGAGGATCAAGCAACATTTCCGGGAGACTCAAGTCCGGATCGAGGTCAGGCTGAATTCGAACTCGGGTTTCGGAAACCGCTGATGCTTCAGCAGTTTGTATCGCAGATTTGTCTTTTTTCTTCTTTTTCTCATCCTTCTTCGAAGATGACGCTTCTTCAGCGTCCATGGGAGATTTTTCATCGGATATAGTACTTTTATATTTGTCTTCCAACTGTGACTCCGTTTCACTCGTTGCGATTTCAGCTTCGACGATTGACGGAACGGTGACTTTCTTCATAATCGCAGCAGCTTCTTCCACCAGGTCATGCAATGCGTTAGATTCTTCGGGTTCTGAAAATTCGACGATACTCTCCATTGCAAATTCGTCCTCGTCACCGTCCAGTCTCGATTTTCCGTCGAAAATCGTCGGAGTGACCGTTTCGTTCTTATCAGCTCTCAGTTCTTGCGTCACGCGTTGTTTCTTGAGCTTCAATTTTTCCAGACGTTCAACCGCATCGTCCATCGTGTATCTGAGAAATTTCACCAGGTCAGCATGAAGTTCCGTGATGCCTTGTTCGCCGGATTCTTTCTCATAAGTTTCCAACGCAACCGTCAAAACTTCCAATCTGCTTCGCATTTCTATCATCGATTTCTGCAGACCGGACACAACGTCGTCTTGCTCGCTTTGCGTCTGAACATTTGCCGTGCTGAAGAGATTCAGATTTCGCGAAAGTTCCTCGAGAGGACGGACTAGAGTCTCGACTACGAGAGTGTCGACGTTATTTTCGAGCGTTCCGCTGACTTCGCTCAAGGGAATGGTACTGAGAAAAGCATCGAGACTCTGAAAAACCGATTGGAGTCTTTCAATCACGGAACAACTCGTTGATTCATCACCGAACGTTACATTTCTTTCGGAAATCTTTCCGACGTTCGTACCGAGTCGAGAAACAGCCCGACTCATTCTCTCCAGAGCAATCGGTTTTTCCAATCTCACAAGCGGCGATTCTTCACTTTCCCGCAGAGTCAATTCGTGTTCGATCCGCGTCAATGCCACTAAAATTTCATCAACGGGATCCGTCAGAGATTCCAGGACTATGATATTCGATTTGGGATCATCTTGTTGATCGCTTCTCCTTATCAGTTCGATTCCGCGCAAAAGTTCTTCCGTAGGACCGCTGATCGCTTCCAGAAGCGAAATGCGGACGTTCTGGGCCAAGGATCTTTCGTGGAATATTAACATCGCGAATTAAATGTGTGGTAAACACAAAAATGTAAAAAAACAAACAGATCAATAAACACAGTTTACTTACCTATCACCTGCAGACTTCAAAGCTTTCGTCTCAATCGCCGAAACTTGTTCGCATAAATTTTCCACCGGTGCTATGATTCGTTCTGTAATTTCCATCTGCGATCTTTCGAAATTCTCCCGATTCTCTTGAGCCTGAAGAAGCGGCAAAAGACTGTCCAAATCGACCAACGCGCTTCTCAGGGACATTATCGGTTCGCAAAGTTTATAAACGTTTTCGAGAAGTCTCTCCTTGTTGGTTCTTGATGTAGATTTTTCAGAATCTATCGTCGATGCTGCGGAAGTCGCTGAAGCTGGCCTCTCTTCATGGACCGTTTCTTCGTTTACATAAATTTCCTGGATTTTACTTTCCGGTTGTATTCTGCTTGTTTCTTCATTCATATAAACCGGCTCGACCTTATTCTCCATTTCCATCTTCCCAATTTCTTCCGCTTGCTCGAATCGGAAATCATCCACCACAATCGTTGCGTCGGATTCTCTTCTCCGTCGATCCATAGACGCGGCGGATTCAAATTTCCCGCTTTCACTCGTACTTCTACTTCTTCGACCTTTTCCACCGCTTTTTCCGCTACTCGCGCTTCCCCTTCGCTCGCTTTTCTCTTTACCGTTTTTGCTGCCTCGTCTTCTTCCAATTTCTTCGGCTTCCAAGGAATAAGATTCCTCGGAACTCGCTTTGGAAGACAAGCTCGGAGTTCTCGAACCTTTTGTAATTTGCGACTTATCTTTCTTCTTCTTTCTCCTTTTAACTGAAACTTCCTCGACCAAAGCTTGACCGATCTGAGTTGCAATTTCACCCTCAACTCCGATCGACTTGCCGATTTCTTCCCTCCGTTCAATCGCTTCTTCCAGCGGAATTCTTTCAACGGTCTGTTCGACGAACGATGCGTAAATATCTCTCGATTCTTCCGCTCTCGATCGTCCGGCTCCCGAAGAAGACAAAGCGTCGGTAAAAGCTTCTCCGCTGTCATCCTGACCTTGAATCGAGGATTGTGCTTGAATCGAAGGTTCCTTCGCGCTGTGATAACTCTCGGACCAATCGAACCCTTTCGGCAAACTCTTTTCGCTCCGTTCGCTTCGCGACGAAACGCTTTCTCTGCTTTCTTTTCTTCGAGGGGGTCGCGAAGGTGGAGATCCCGATGGAACTCGATCACCCGGAATCTCGACTATCGGGGAAGAAACATAAGACGAAGAACGAAGACTGTGCATCTGATCGTCCATTATGGAAACGTCTTCGACATCCGCTTCTGTACGCAAATCATCGCCTTCTTCATCCGGGATGAAATAATCTGGCGATACGTCGATCACGACAGCTTCCATAAGAAGATTTCCGGTCGTTGAAGTTTCCTTCGTAAATCTCATCGGCGGCAGTTCGATTACGTTTCCCTCTGAAACGTTAAAAATTTTGGTTACAATTTGGAAAAATTATTTTAATTAAAAAAAAGAATGATAAATTTATTTCATAATTAATTTCGTAATGAACTAATTGAACTAGTTTTAATAAAAAAAATGACACAATTTTATTAAAACTCACCGGTAATGTGTTCGGAGAGTTGATCCGCGTACATTTCTACAATTTGCAAAGCTTCTTCTTCCGTCAAGTCCGGCGTTTCGTAGAGACTGACAGAGACTTCTTTGCCATCGAAGCTGAATGAAACTTCGCCTCTATCGTCGATTGTGATAGAGTGATCTGTTTGCGGTGTATCGTACAACTGTGACGTTCTTTCTTCGTGAATCGTCGAAAGGGACAAATTTCGCGCGAGTTCGTGAAGGGGCGGAGGTTCTTTAGCTTCTTCCTTGCGTACGGAAACGCGATCTTCAAATCCGAGAAGAGACGCCGAACTGCTAACGGAACCCATGCAATTAGTAGCTTCGCACGTGTAAGTTCCCAAACAACAAGTACCATCTTGACCTGATATAATTCTATGAATGTCGCCCGGTTTCAATTCCACTCCATCTTTGTACCATTTCAGTACCGGTTGAGGTACTCCGATTACTTTGCACTCGAGATTCACAGCTCCTTCCTCGGATAGAATAGCCCGAAGACTCTCCAAGAATTTCGGTTTTTTGAAGTGTTTTGGAATAACGAGTTTCAGAAAACAGGATGTAACGCTGTGGCCGAAATCATTAGCCGCAACGCATTTCCATTCAGCCTGATCGACGAATTCTAACTTTTTCACTTCCAGGTGACAAGTTCCCAGAGCTTCGCGAGCCAAACGATATTTTTCGCTTTCTATTATCGGTACGTCGTCGCGATACCAAGATAAACTCGGTTCCGGCGAAACGCTGACTGGAATATAAAATATATATATTTTTTTTACGTCGGTTAAATAGCAAAAAATAACAAAA